>JAUCBL010000581.1:0-48584 GCA_033807585.1 Hydrophis major
CAAATTTCTTTTGATCCCAAATGCAAAAACGGATGCCAGGACGAAATTCCGGGTCGAATTCCAAACTTAAAAATGGTATTGCTTGCTGTTTTTAAAAATCAAGCTTTTTGGTGCCTGAAGAAGAAAACGCGTGATGCCGGGGTCAGAAAAACTGGTGCCTCGGGAGGCAAAATTTTTTTGATCCCAAATGCAAAAACGGATGCCAGGATGAAATTCGGGGTCGAATTCCAAACTTAAAAATGATATTGCTTGCTTTTTTAAAAAATCAAGATTTTTTGTGCCTGAAGAAGAAAACGCGTGATGCCGGGGAAAGAAAAACTGGTGCCTGGGGAGGCAAATTTTTTTTGATCCCAAATGCAAAAACGGAGGCCAGGACGAAATGCAGGGTCGAATTCCAAACTTAAAAATGGTATTGCTTGCTGTTTTTAAAAATCAAGCATTTTGGTGCCTGAAGAAGAAAACGCGTCATGCCGGGGTCAGAAAAACTGGTGCCTGGGGAGGTAAAATTTTTTTGATCCCAAATGCAAAAACGGATGCCAGGACATAATTCCGGGTCGAATTCCAATCTTAAAAATGGTATTGCTTGCTGTTTTTAAAAATCAAGCTTTTTGGTGCCTGAAGAAGAAAACGCGTGATGCCGGGGTCAGAAAAAATGATGCCTGGGTAGGCAAAATTGTTTTGATCCCAAAGGCAAAAACGGATGCCAGGATGAGATTCAGGGTAGAATTCCAAACTTAAAAATGGTATTGCTTGCTGTTTTTAAAAATCAAGCTTTTTGGTGCCTGAAGAAGAAAACGCTTGATGCCGGGGTCAGAAAAACTGGTGCCTGGGGAGGCAAATTTTTTTTGATCCCAAATGCAAAAACGGATGCCAGGACGAAATTCGGGGTCGAATTCCAATCTTAAAAATGGTATTGCTTGCTGTTTTTAAAAATCAAGCTTTTTGGTGCCTGAAGAAGAAAACGCGTGATGCCGGGGTCAGAAAAACTGGTCCCTGGGAGGCAAATTTTTTTTGATCCCAAATGCAAAAATGGATGCCAGGATGAAATTCGGGGTTGAATTCCAAACTTAAAAATGATATTGCTTGCTTTTTTAAAAAATCAAGATTTTTTGTGCCTGAAGAAGAAAACGCGTGATGCCGGGGAAAGAAAAACTGGTGCCTGGGGAGGCAAATTTTTTTTGATCCCAAATGCAAAAACGGATGCCAGGACGAAATGCAGGGTCGAATTCCAAACTTAAAAATGGTATTGCTTGCTGTTTTTAAAAATCAAGCATTTTGGTGCCTGAAGAAGAAAACGCGTCATGCCGGGGTCAGAAAAACTGGTGCCTGGGGAGGTAAAATTTTTTTGATCCCAAATGCAAAAACGGATGCCAGGACGAAATGCAGGGTCGAATTCCAATCTTAAAAATGGTATTGCTTGCTGTTTTTAAAAATCAAGCTTTTTGGTGCCTGAAGAAGAAAACGCTTGATGCCGGGGTCAGAAAAACTGGTGCCTGGGGAGGCAAATTTTTTTTGATCCCAAATGCAAAAACGGATGCCAGGACGAAATTCGGGGTCGAATTCCAATCTTAAAAATGGTATTGCTTGCTGTTTTTAAAAATCAAGCTTTTTGGTGCCTGAAGAAGAAAACGCGTGATGCCGGGGTCAGAAAAACTGGTCCCTGGGAGGCAAATTTTTTTTGATCCCAAATGCAAAAATGGATGCCAGGATGAAATTCGGGGTTGAATTCCAAACTTAAAAATGATATTGCTTGCTTTTTTAAAAAATCAAGATTTTTTGTGCCTGAAGAAGAAAATGCGTGATGCCGGGGAAAGAAAAACTGGTGCCTGGGGAGGCAAATTTTTTTTGATCCCAAATGCAAAAACGGATGCCAGGACGAAATTCCGGGTCGAATTCCAAACTTAAAAATGGTATTGCTTGCTGTTTTTAAAAATCAAGCATTTTGGTGCCTGAAGAAGAAAACGCGTCATGCCGGGGTCAGAAAAACTGTTGCCTGGGAAGGCAAATTTTTTTTGTTCCCAAATGCAAAAACGGATGCCAGGATGAAATTCCGGGTCGAATTCCAATCTTAAAAATGGTATTGCTTGCTGTTTTTAAAAATCAAGCTTTTTGGTGCCTCAAAAAGAAAACGCGTGATGCCGGGGTCAGAAAAAATGATGCCTGGGTAGGCAAAATTTTTTTGATCCCAAATGCAAAAACGGATGCCAGTACGAAATGCAGCGTCGAATTCCAAACTTAAAAATGGTATTGCTTGCTGTTTTTAAAAATCAAGCATTTTGTTGCCTGAAGAAGAAAACGCGTGATGCCGGGGTCAGCAAAATTGGTCCCTGGGGAGGCAAATTTTTTTGATCCCAAATGCAAAAAGGGATGCCAGGACGAAATTCCGGGTCGAATTCCAAACTTAAAAATGGTATTGCTTGCTGTTTTTAAAAATCAAGCTTTTTGGTGCCTGAAGAAGAAAACGCGTGATGCCGGGGTCAAAAAAACTGGTGCCTCGGGAGCCAAAATTTTTTTGATCCCAAATGCAAAAACGGATGCCAGGATGAAATTCGGGGTTGAATTCCAAACTTAAAAGTGATATTGCTTGCTGTTTTTAAAAATCAAGCATTTTGGTGCCTGAAGAAGAAAACGCGTGATGCCGGGGTCAGAAAAACTGGTGCCTGGGGAGGCAAATTTTTTTTGATCCCAAATGCAAAAACGGATGCCAGGACGAAATTCGGGGTCGAATTCCAAACTTAAAAATGGTATTGCTTGCTGTTTTTAAAAAATCAAGATTTTTTGTGCCTGAAGAAGAAAATGCGTGATGCCGGGGTCAGAAAAACTGGTGCTTGGGGAGGCAAATTTTTTTTGATCCCAAATGCAAAAACGGATGCCAGGACGAAATGCAGGGTCGAATTCCAAACTTAAAAATGGTATTGCTTGCTGTTTTTAAAAATCAAGCTTTTTGGTGCCTGAAGAAGAAAACGTGTGATGCCGGGGTCAGAAAAAGTGGTGCCTCGGGAGGCAAAATTTTTTTGATCCCAAATGCAAAAACGGATGCCAGGACGAAATGCAGGGTCGAATTCCGAACTTAAAAATGGTATTGCTTGCTGTTTTTAAAAATCAAGCTTTTTGTTGCCTGAAGAAGAAAACGCGTGATGCCGGGTTCAGAAAAACGTGCCTGGGGAGGCAAATTTTTTTTGATCCCAAATGCAAAAACGGATGCCAGGACGAAATGCAGGGTCGAATTCCAAACTTAAAAATGGTATTGCTTGCTGTTTTTAAAAATCAAGCTTTTTGGTGCCTGAAGAAGAAAACGCGTGATGCCGGGGTCAGAAAAACTGGTGCCTGGGGAGGCAAATTTTTTTTGATCCCAAATGCAAAAACGGATGCCAGGACGAAATGCAGGGTCGGATTCCAAACTTAAAAATGGTATTGCTTGCTGTTTTTAAAAATCAAGCATTTTGGTGCCTGAAGAAGAAAACACGTGATGCCGGGGTCAGAAAAACTGGTGCCTGGGGAGGGAAAATTTTTTTGATCCCAAATGCAAAAACGGATGCCAGGACGAAATTCGGGGTCGAATTCCAATCTTAAAAATGGTATTGCTTGCTGTTTTTAAAAATCAAGCTTTTTGGTGCCTGAAGAAGAAAACGCGTGATGCCGGGGTCAGAAAAACTGGTGCCTGGGGAGGCAAATTTTTTTTGATCCCAAATGCAAAAACGGATGCCAGGACGAAATGCAGGGTCGAATTCCAAACTTAAAAATAGTATTGCTTTCTGTTTTTAAAAATCCAGCTTTTTGGTGCCTGAAGAAGAAAACGCGTGATGCCGGGGTCAGAAATACTGGTGCCTGGGGAGGCAAATTTTTTTTGATCCCAAATGCAAAAAATGGATGCCAGGACGAAATTCCAGGTCGAATTCCAAACTTAAAAATGGTATTGCTTGCTGTTTTTAAAAATCAAGCTTTTTGGTGCCTGAAGAAGAAAACGCGTGATGCCGGGGTCAGAAAAACTGGTGCCTCGGGAGCCAAATTTTTTTTGATCCCAAATGCAAAAACGGATGCCAGGAAGAAATTCGGGGTTGAATTCCAAACTTAAAAATGATATTGCTTGCTTTTAAAAAAATCAAGATTTTTTGTGCCTGAAGAAGAAAACGCGTGATGCTGGGGTCAGAAAAACTGGTGCCTGGGGAGGCAAATTTTTTTTGATCCCAAATGCAAAAACGGATGCCAGGACGAAATTCGGGGTCGAATTCCAAACTTAAAAATGGTATTGCTTGCTGTTTTTAAAAAATCAAGATTTTTTGTGCCTGAAGAAGAAAATGCGTGATGCCGGGGTCAGAAAAACTGGTGCCTGGGGAGGCAAATTTTTTTTGATCCCAAATGCAAAAACAGATGCCAGGACGAAATGCAGGGTCGAATTCCGAACTTAAAAATGGTATTGCTTGCTGTTTTTAAAAATCAAGCTTTTTGGTGCCTGAAGAAGAAAACGCGTGATGCCGGGGTCAGAAAAACTGGTGCCTCGGGAGGCAAAATTTTTTGATCCCAAATGCAAAAACGGATGCCAGGATGAAATTCGGGGTCGAATTCCAAACTTAAAAATGATATTGCTTGCTTTTTTAAAAAATCAAGATTTTTTGTGCCTGAAGAAGAAAACGCGTGATGCCGGGGTCAGAAAAACTGGTGCCTGGGGAGGTAAAATTTTTTTGATCCCAAATGCAAAAACGGATGCCAGGACGAAATTCCGGGTCGAATTCCAATCTTAAAAATGGTATTGCTTGCTGTTTTTAAAAATCAAGCTTTTTGGTGCCTGAAGAAGAAAACGCGTGATGCCGGGGTCAGAAAAAATGATGCCTGGGTAGGCAAAATTTTTTTGATCCCAAAGGCAAAAACGGATGCCAGGATGAGATTCAGGGTAGAATTCCAAACTTAAAAATGGTATTGCTTGCTGTTTTTAAAATCAAGCTTTTTGGTGCCTGAAGAAGAAAACGCTTGATGCCGGGGTCAGAAAAACTGGTGCCTGGGGAGGCAAATTTTTTTTGATCCCAAATGCAAAAACGGATGCCAGGACGAAATTCGGGGTCGAATTCCAATCTTAAAAATGGTATTGCTTGCTGTTTTAAAAATCAAGCTTTTTGGTGCCTGAAGAAGAAAACGCGTGATGCCGGGGTCAGAAAAACTGGTCCCTGGGAGGCAAATTTTTTTTGATCCCAAATGCAAAAATGGATGCCAGGATGAAATTCGGGGTTGAATTCCAAACTTAAAAATGATATTGCTTGCTTTTTTAAAAAATCAAGATTTTTTGTGCCTGAAGAAGAAAATGCGTGATGCCGGGGAAAGAAAAACTGGTGCCTGGGGAGGCAAATTTTTTTTGATCCCAAATGCAAAAACGGATGCCAGGACGAAATTCCGGGTCGAATTCCAAACTTAAAAATGGTATTGCTTGCTGTTTTTAAAAATCAAGCATTTTGGTGCCTGAAGAAGAAAACGCGTCATGCCGGGGTCAGAAAAACTGTTGCCTGGGAAGGCAAATTTTTTTTGTTCCCAAATGCAAAAACGGATGCCAGGATGAAATTCCGGGTCGAATTCCAAACTTAAAAATGGTATTGCTTGCTGTTTTTCAAAATCAAGCTTTTTGGTGCCTGAAGAAGAAAACACGTGATGCCGGGATCAGAAAAACTGGTTCCTGGGGAGGTAAAATTTTTTTGATCCCAAATGCAAAAACGGATGCCAGGACGAAATTCGGGGTCGAATTCCAATCTTAAAAATGGTATTGCTTGCTGTTTTTAAAAATCAAGCTTTTTGGTGCCTCAAAAAGAAAACGCGTGATGCCGGGGTCAGAAAAAATGATGCCTGGGTAGGCAAAATTTTTTTGATCCCAAATGCAAAAACGGATGCCAGTACGAAATGCAGCGTCGAATTCCAAACTTAAAAATGGTATTGCTTGCTGTTTTTAAAAATCAAGCATTTTGTTGCCTGAAGAAGAAAACGCGTGATGCCGGGGTCAGCAAAATTGGTCCCTGGGGAGGCAAATTTTTTTGATCCCAAATGCAAAAAGGGATGCCAGGACGAAATTCCGGGTCGAATTCCAAACTTAAAAATGGTATTGCTTGCTGTTTTTAAAAATCAAGCTTTTTGGTGCCTGAAGAAGAAAACGCGTGATGCCGGGGTCAAAAAAACTGGTGCCTCGGGAGCCAAAATTTTTTTGATCCCAAATGCAAAAAACGGATGCCAGGATGAAATTCGGGGTTGAATTCCAAACTTAAAAGTGATATTGCTTGCTGTTTTTAAAAATCAAGCATTTTGGTGCCTGAAGAAGAAAACGCGTGATGCCGGGGTCAGAAAAACTGGTGCCTGGGGAGGCAAATTTTTTTTGATCCCAAATGCAAAAACGGATGCCAGGACGAAATTCGGGGTCGAATTCCAAACTTAAAAATGGTATTGCTTGCTGTTTTTAAAAAATCAAGATTTTTTGTGCCTGAAGAAGAAAATGCGTGATGCCGGGGTCAGAAAAACTGGTGCTTGGGGAGGCAAATTTTTTTTGATCCCAAATGCAAAAACGGATGCCAGGACGAAATGCAGGGTCGAATTCCAAACTTAAAAATGGTATTGCTTGCTGTTTTTAAAAATCAAGCTTTTTGGTGCCTGAAGAAGAAAACGTGTGATGCCGGGGTCAGAAAAAGTGGTGCCTCGGGAGGCAAAATTTTTTTGATCCCAAATGCAAAAACGGATGCCAGGACGAAATGCAGGGTCGAATTCCGAACTTAAAAATGGTATTGCTTGCTGTTTTTAAAAATCAAGCTTTTTGTTGCCTGAAGAAGAAAACGCGTGATGCCGGGTTCAGAAAAACGTGCCTGGGGAGGCAAATTTTTTTTGATCCCAAATGCAAAAACGGATGCCAGGACGAAATGCAGGGTCGAATTCCAAACTTAAAAATGGTATTGCTTGCTGTTTTTAAAAATCAAGCTTTTTGGTGCCTGAAGAAGAAAACGCGTGATGCCGGGGTCAGAAAAACTGGTGCCTGGGAGGCAAATTTTTTTTGATCCCAAATGCAAAAACGGATGCCAGGACGAAATGCAGGGTCGGATTCCAAACTTAAAAATGGTATTGCTTGCTGTTTTTAAAAATCAAGCATTTTGGTGCCTGAAGAAGAAAACACGTGATGCCGGGGTCAGAAAAACTGGTGCCTGGGGAGGGAAAATTTTTTTGATCCCAAATGCAAAAACGGATGCCAGGACGAAATTCGGGGTCGAATTCCAATCTTAAAAATGGTATTGCTTGCTGTTTTTAAAAATCAAGCTTTTTGGTGCCTGAAGAAGAAAACGCGTGATGCCGGGGTCAGAAAAACTGGTGCCTGGGGAGGCAAATTTTTTTTGATCCCAAATGCAAAAACGGATGCCAGGACGAAATGCCGCGGTCGAATTCCAAACTTAAAAATAGTATTGCTTTCTGTTTTTAAAAATCAAGCTTTTTGGTGCCTAGAAGAAGAAAACGCGTGATGCCGGGGTCAGAAAAAATGATGCCTGGGTAGGCAAAATTTTTTTATCCCAAAGGCAAAAACGGATGCCAGGATGAGTTTCGGGGTAGAATTCCATACTTAAAAATGGTATTGCTTGCTGTTTTTAAAAATCAAGCTTTTTGGTGCCTGAAGAAGAAAACACGTGATGCCGGGGTCAGAAAAAATGATGCCTGGGTAGGCAAAATTTTTTTATCCCAAAGGCAAAAACGGATGCCAGGATGAGATTCAGGGTAGAATTCCAAACTTAAAAATGGTATTACTTGCTGTTTTTAAAAATCAAGCTTTTTGGTGCCTGAAGAAGAAAACGCGTGATGCCGGGGTCAGAAAAAATGATGCCTGGGTAGGCAAAATTTTTTTGATCCCAAATGCAAAAACGGATGCCAGGACGAAATGCAGGGTCGATTTCCAAACTTAAAAATGGTATTGCTTGCTGTTTTTAAAAATCAAGCGTTTTGGTGCCTGAAGAAGAAAACGCGTGATGCCGGGGTCAGAAAAACTGGTGCCTGGGGAGGCAAATTTTTTTTCATCCCAAATGCAAAAACGGATGCCAGGACGAAATGCAGGGTCGATTTCCAAACTTAAAAATGGTATTGCTTGCTGTTTTTAAAAATCAAGCTTTTTGGTGCCTGAAGAAGAAAACGCGTGATGCCGGGGTCAGAAAAACTGGTGCCTGGGGAGGTAAAATTTTTTGATCCCAAATGCAAAAACGGATGCCAGGACGAAATTCCGGGTCGAATTCCAAACTTAAAAATGGTATTGCTTGCTGTTTTTAAAAATCAAGTTTTTGGTGCCTGAAGAAGAAAACGCGTGATGCCGGGGTCAGAAAAACTGGTTCCTGGGGAGGCAAATTGTTTTTGATCCCAAATGCAAAAACGGATGCCAGGACGAAATTCCGGGTCGAATTCCAAACTTAAAAATGGTATTGCTTGCTGTTTTTTAAAATCAAGCTTTTTGGTGCCTGAAGAAGAAACGCGTGATGCCGAGGTCAGAAAAACTGGTGCCTGGGGAGGCAAATTTTTTTTGATCCCAAAGGCAAAAACGGATGCCAGGACGAAATTCCGGGTCGAATTCCAAACTTAAAAATGGTATTGCTTGCTGTTTTTAAAAATCAAGCATTTTGGTGCCTGAAGAAGAAAACGCGTGATGCCGGGGTCAGAAAAATTGGTGCCTGGGGAGGCAAATTTTTTTTGATCCCAAATGCAAAAAACGGATGGCAGGACGAAATTCGGGGTCGAATTCCAATCTTAAAAATGGTATTGCTTGCTGTTTTTAAAAATCAAGGTTTTTGGTGCCTGAAGAAGAAAACGCGTGATGCCGGGGTCAGAAATACTGGTGCCTGGGGAGGCAAATTTTTTTTGATCCCAAATGCAAAAACGGATGCCAGGACGAAATTCGGGGTCGAATTCCAAACTTAAAAATGGTATTGCTTGCTGTTTTTAAAAATCAAGCTTTTTGGTGCCTGAAGAAGAAAACGCGTGATGCCGGGGTCAGAAAAACTGGTGCCTGGGGAGGCAAATTTTTTTTGATCCCAAATGCAAAAACGGATGGCAGGACGAAATTCGGGGTCGATTTCCAAACTTAAAAATGGTATTGCTTGCTGTTTTTAAAAATCAAGCATTTTGGTGCTAGAAGAAGAAAACGCGTGATGCCGGGGTCAGAAAAACTGGTGCCTGGGGAGGCAAATTTTTTTTTATCCCAAATGCAAAAACGGATGCCAGGACGAAATTCCGGGTCGAATTCCAAACTTAAAAATGGTATTGCTTGCTGTTTTTAAAAATCAAGCTTTTTGGTGCCTGAAGAAGAAAACACGTGATGCCGGGGTCAGAAAAACTGGTGCCTGGGGAGGTAAAATTTTTTTGATCCCAAATGCAAAAACGGATGCCAGGACGAAATTCCGGGTCGAATTCCAAACTTAAAAATGGTATTGCTTGCTGTTTTTAAAAATCAAGCTTTTTGGTGCCTGAAGAAGAAAACGCGTGATGCCGGGGTCAGAAAAACTGGTTCCTGGGGAGGCAAATTTTTTTTGATCCCAAATGCAAAAACGGATGCCAGGACGAAATTCCGGGTCGAATTCCAAACTTAAAAATGGTATTGCTTGCTGTTTTTAAAAATCAAGCTTTTTGGTGCCTGAAAAAGAAACGCGTGATGCCGAGGTCAGAAAAACTGGTGCCTGGGGAGGCAAATTTTTTTTTATCCCAAAGGCAAAAACGGATGCCAGGACGAAATTCCGGGTCGAATTCCAAACTTAAAAATGGTATTGCTTGCTGTTTTTAAAAATCAAGCTTTTTGGTGCCTGAAGAAGAAAACGCGTGATGCCGGGGTCAGAAAAACTGGTGCCTGGGGAGGCAAATTTTTTTTGATCCCAAATGCAAAAACAGATGCCAGGACGAAATGCAGGGTCGAATTCCAAACTTAAAAATGGTATTGCTTGCTGTTTTTAAAAATCAAGCATTTTGGTGCCTGAAGAAGAAATAGCGTGATGCCGGTGTCAGAAAAACTGGTGCCTGGGTAGGCAAATTTTTTTTGATCCCAAATGCAAAAACGGATGCCAGGACGAAATGCAGGGTCGATTTCCAAACTTAAAAATGGTATTGCTTGCTGTTTTTAAAAATCAAGCATTTTGGTGCTAGAAGAAGAAAACGCGTGATGCCGGGGTCAGAAAAACTGGTGCCTGGGGAGGCAAATTTTTTTTGATCCCAAATGCAAAAACGGATGCCAGGACGAAATTCCGGGTCGAATTCCAAACTTAAAAATGGTATTGCTTGCTGTTTTTAAAAATCAAGCTTTTTGGTGCCTGAAGAAGAAAACACGTGATGCCGGGGTCAGAAAAAATGATGCCTGGGTAGGCAAATTTTTTTTGATCCCAAATGCAAAAACGGATGCCAGGACGAAATGCAGGGTCTTATTCCAAACTTAAAAATGGTATTGCTTGCTGTTTTTAAAAATCAAGCATTTTTGTGCCTGAAGAAGAAAACGCGTGATGCCGGGGTCAGAAAAACTGGTGCCTGGGTAGGCAAAATTTTTTTGATCCCAAATGCAAAAACGGATGCCAGGACGAAATGCAGGGTCGAATTCCAAACTTAAAAATGGTATTGCTTGCTGTTTTTAAAAATCAAGCTTTTTGGTGCCTGAAAAAGAAACGCGTGATGCCGAGGTCAGAAAAACTGGTGCCTGGGGAGGCAAATTTTTTTTTATCCCAAAGGCAAAAACGGATGCCAGGACGAAATTCCGGGTCGAATTCCAAACTTAAAAATGGTATTGCTTGCTGTTTTTAAAAATCAAGCATTTTGGTGCCTGAAGAAGAAAACGCGTGATGCCGGGGTCAGAAATACTGGTGCCTGGGGAGGCAAATTTTTTTTGATCCCAAATGCAAAAACGGATGCCAGGACGAAATTCGGGGTCGAATTCCAAACTTAAAAATGGTATTGCTTGCTGTTTTTAAAAATCAAGCTTTTTGGTGCCTGAAGAAGAAAACGCGTGATGCCGGGGTCAGAAAAACTGGTGCCTGGGGAGGCAAATTTTTTTTGATCCCAAATGCAAAAACAGATGCCAGGACGAAATGCAGGGTCGAATTCCAAACTTAAAAATGGTATTGCTTGCTGTTTTTAAAAATCAAGCATTTTGGTGCCTGAAGAAGAAATAGCGTGATGCCGGTGTCAGAAAAACTGGTGCCTGGGTAGGCAAATTTTTTTTGATCCCAAATGCAAAAACGGATGCCAGGACGAAATGCAGGGTCGATTTCCAAACTTAAAAATGGTATTGCTTGCTGTTTTTAAAAATCAAGCATTTTGGTGCTAGAAGAAGAAAACGCGTGATGCCGGGGTCAGAAAAACTGGTGCCTGGGGAGGCAAATTTTTTTTGATCCCAAATGCAAAAACGGATGCCAGGACGAAATTCCGGGTCGAATTCCAAACTTAAAAATGGTATTGCTTGCTGTTTTTAAAAATCAAGCTTTTTGGTGCCTGAAGAAGAAAACACGTGATGCCGGGGTCAGAAAAAATGATGCCTGGGTAGGCAAATTTTTTTTGATCCCAAATGCAAAAACGGATGCCAGGACGAAATGCAGGGTCGATTTCCAAACTTAAAAATGGTATTGCTTGCTGTTTTTAAAAATCAAGCATTTTTGTGCCTGAAGAAGAAAACGCGTGATGCCGGGGTCAGAAAAACTGGTGCCTGGGTAGGCAAAATTTTTTTGATCCCAAATGCAAAAACGGATGCCAGGACGAAATGCAGGGTCGAATTCCAAACTTAAAAATGGTATTGCTTGCTGTTTTTAAAAACCAAGCTTTTTGGTGCCTAAAGAAGAAAACGCGTGATGCCGGGGTCAGAAAAAATGATGCCTGGGTAGGCAAAATTTTTTTGATCCCAAATGCAAAAACGGATGCCAGGACGAAATGCAGGGTCGATTTCCAAACTTAAAAATGGTATTGCTTTCTGTTTTTAAAAATCAAGCGTTTTGGTTCCTGAAGAAGATAACGCGTGATGCCGGGGTCAGAAAAACTGGTGCCTGGGGAGGCAAATTTTTTTTGATCCCAAATGCAAAAACGGATGCCAGGACGAAATGCAGGGTCGATTTCCAAACTTAAAAATGGTATTGCTTGCTGTTTTTAAAAATCAAGCTTTTTGGTGCCTGAAGAAGAAAACGCGTGATGCCGGGGTCAGAAAAACTGGTGCTTGGGGAGGTAAAATTTTTTTGATCCCAAATGCAAAAACGGATGCCAGGACGAAATTCCGGGTCGAATTCCAAACTTAAAAATGGTATTGCTTGCTGTTTTTAAAAATCAAGCTTTTTGGTGCCTGAAGAAGAAAACGCTTGATGCCAGGGTCAGAAAAACTGGTGCCTGGGGAGGCAAATTTTTTTTGATCCCAAATGCAAAAACGGATGCCAGGACGAAATGCAGGGTCGAATTCCAAACTTAAAAATGGTATTGCTTGCTGTTTTTAAAAATCAAGCATTTTGGTGCCTGAAGAAGAAATCGCGTGATGCCGGTGTCAGAAAAACTGGTGCCTGGGGAGGCAAATTTTTTTTGATCCCAAATGCAAAAACGGATGCCAGGACGAAATGCAGGGTCGATTTCCAAACTTAAAAATAGTATTGCTTGCTGTTTTTAAAAATGAAGCATTTTGGTGCTAGAAGAAGAAAACGCGTGATGCCGGGGTCAGAAAAACTGGTGCCTGGGGAGGCAAATTTTTTTTGATCCCAAATGCAAAAACGGATGCCAGGACGAAATTCCGGGTCGAATTCCAAACTTAAAAATGGTATTGCTTGCTGTTTTTAAAAATCAAGCTTTTTGGTGCCTGAAGAAGAAAACGCGTGATGCCGGGGTCAGAAAAACTGGTGCCTGGGGAGGCAAATTTTTTTTGATCCCAAATGCAAAAACGGATGCCAGGACGAAATTCCGGGTCGAATTCCAAACTTAAAAATGGTATTGCTTGCTGTTTTTAAAAATCAAGCTTTTTGGTGCCTAAAGAAGAAAACGCGTGATGCCGTGGTCAGAAAAAATGATGCCTGGGTAGGCAAAATTTTTTTGATCCCAAATGCAAAAACGGATGCCAGGACGAAATGCAGGGTCGATTTCCAAACTTAAAAATGGTATTGCTTGCTGTTTTTAAAAATCAAGCATTTTGGTGCTAGAAGAAGAAAACGCGTGATGCCGGGGTCAGAAAAACTGGTGCCTGGGGAGGCAAATTTTTTTTGATCCCAAATGCAAAAACGGATGCCAGGACGAAATTCCCGGTCGAATTCCAAACTTAAAAATGGTATTGCTTGCTGTTTTTAAAAATCAAGCATTTTGGTGCCTGAAGAAGAAAACGCGTGATGCCGGGGTCAGAAAAACTGGTGCCTGGGGAGGCAAATTTTTTTTGATCCCAAATGCAAAAATCCATGCCAGGATGAGTTTCGGGGTAGAATTCCAAACTTAAAAATGGTATTGCTTGCTGTTTTTAAAAATCAAGCTTTTTGGTGCCTGAAGAAGAAAACGCGTGATGCCGGGGTCAGAACAACGTGCCTGGGTAGGCAAAAAATTTTTGATCCCAAATGCAAAAACGGATGCCAGGACGAAATGCAGGGTCGAATTCCAAACTTAAAAATGGTATTGCTTGCTGTTTTTAAAAATCAAGCATTTTGGTGCCTGAAGAAGAAATCGCGTGATGCCGGGGTCAGAAAAACTGCTGCCTGGGGAGGCAAATTTTTTTTGTTCCCAAATGCAAAAACGGATGCCAGGATTAAATTCGGGGTCGAATTCCAAACTTAAAAATGGTATTGCTTGCTGTTTTTAAAAATCAAGCTTTTTGGTGCCTGAAGAAGAAAACGCGTGATGCCGGGGTCAGAAAAACTGGTTCCTGGGGAGGCAAAATTTTTTTGATCCCAAATGCAAAAACGGATGCCAGGACGAAATTCCCGGTCGAATTCCAAACTTAAAAATGGTATTGCTTGCTGTTTTTAAAAATCAAGCGTTTTGGTGCCTGAAGAAGAAAACGCGTGATGCCGGGGTCATAAAAACTGGTGCCTGGGGAGGCAAATTTTTTTTTATCCCAAATGCAAAAACGGATGCCAGGACGAAATGCAGGGTCTTATTCCAAACTTAAAAATGGTATTGCTTGCTGTTTTTAAAAATCAAGCATTTTGGTGCCTGAAGAAGAAATCGCGTGATGCCGGGGTCAGAAAAACTGGTGCCTGGGGAGGCAAATTTTTTTTTATCCCAAATGCAAAAACGGATGCCAGGACGAAATTCCGGGTCGAATTCCAAACTTAAAAATGGTATTGCTTGCTGTTTTTAAAAATCAAGCTTTTTGGTGCCTGAAGAAGAAAACGCGTGATGCCGGGGTCAGAAAAACTGGTGCCTGGGGAGGCAAATTTTTTTTGATCCCAAATGCAAAAACGGATGCCAGGACGAAATGCAGGGTCGATTTCCAAACTTAAAAATGGTATTGCTTTCTGTTTTTAAAAATCAAGCGTTTTGGTGCCTGAAGAAGAAAACGCGTGATGCCGGGGTCAGAAAAACTGGTTCCTGGGGAGGCAAATTTTTTTTGATCCCAAATGCAAAAACGGATGCCAGGACGAAATTCCGGGTCGAATTCCAAACTTAAAAATGGTATTGCTTGCTGTTTTTAAAAATCAAGCTTTTTGGTGCCTGAAGAAGAAACGCGTGATGCCGGGGTCAGAAATACTGGTGCCTGGGGAGGCAAATTTTTTTTGATCCCAAAGGCAAAAACGGATGCCAGGACGAAATTCCGGGTCGAATTCCAAACTTAAAAATGGTATTGCTTGCTGTTTTTAAAAATCAAGCATTTTGGTGCCTGAAGAAGAAAACGCGTGATGCCGGGGTCAGAAAAATTGGTGCCTGGGGAGGCAAATTTTTTTTGATCCCAAATGCAAAAACGGATGGCAGGACGAAATTCGGGGTCGAATTCCAATCTTAAAAATGGTATTGCTTGCTGTTTTTAAAAATCAAGCTTTTTGGTGCCTGAAGAAGAAAACACGTGATGCCGGGGTCAGAAAAAATGATGCCTGGGTAGGCAAAAATTTTTTATCCCAAAGGCAAAAACGGATGCCAGGATGAGATTCAGGGTAGAATTCCAAACTTAAAAATGGTATTGCTTGCTGTTTTTAAAAATCAAACTTTTTGGTGCCTGAAGAAGAAAACGCGTGATGCCGGGGTCAGAAAAAATGATGCCTGGGTAGGCAAATTTTTTTTGATCCCAAATGCAAAAACGGATGCCAGGACGAAATGCAGGGTCGATTTCCAAACTTAAAAATGGTATTGCTTGCTGTTTTTAAAAATCAAGCATTTTGGTGCCTGAAGAAGAAAACGCGTGATGCCGGGGTCAGAAAAACTGGTGCCTGGGGAGGTAAAATTTTTTTGATCCCAAATGCAAAAACGGATGCCAGGACGAAATTCCGGGTCGAATTCCAAACTTAAAAATGGTATTGCTTGCTGTTTTTAAAAATCAAGCTTTTTGGTGCCTGAAGAAGAAAACGCGTGATGCCGGGGTCAGAAAAACTGGTTCCTGGGGAGGCAAAATTTTTTTGATCCCAAATGCAAAAACGGATGCCAGGACGAAATTCCGGGTCGAATTCCAAACTTAAAAATGGTATTGCTTGCTGTTTTTAAAAATCAAGCTTTTTGGTGCCTGAAGAAGAAACGCGTGATGCCGGGGTCAGAAAAACTGGTGCCTGGGGAGGCAAATTTTTTTTGATCCCAAAGGCAAAAACGGATGCCAGGACGAAATTCCGGGTCGAATTCCAAACTTAAAAATGGTATTGCTTGCTGTTTTTAAAAATCAAGCATTTTGGTGCCTGAAGAAGAAAACGCGTGATGCCGGGGTCAGAAAAATTGGTGCCTGGGGAGGCAAATTTTTTTTGATCCCAAATGCAAAAACGGATGGCAGGACGAAATTCGGGGTCGAATTCCAATCTTAAAAATGGTATTGCTTGCTGTTTTTAAAAATCAAGGTTTTTGGTGCCTGAAGAAGAAAACGCGTGATGCCGGGGTCAGAAATACTGGTGCCTGGGGAGGCAAATTTTTTTTGATCCCAAATGCAAAAACGGATGCCAGGACGAAATTCGGGGTCGAATTCCAAACTTAAAAATGGTATTGCTTGCTGTTTTTAAAAATCAAGCTTTTTGGTGCCTGAAGAAGAAAACGCGTGATGCCGGGGTCAGAAAAACTGGTGCCTGGGGAGGCAAAATTTTTTTGATCCCAAATGCAAAAACAGATGCCAGGACGAAATGCAGGGTCGAATTCCAAACTTAAAAATGGTATTGCTTGCTGTTTTTAAAAATCAAGCATTTTGGTGCCTGAAGAAGAAATCGCGTGATGCCGGTGTCAGAAAAACTGGTGCCTGGGTAGGCAAATTTTTTTTGATCCCAAATGCAAAAACGGATGCCAGGACGAAATGCAGGGTCGATTTCCAAACTTAAAAATGGTATTGCTTGCTGTTTTTAAAAATCAAGCATTTTGGTGCTAGAAGAAGAAAACGCGTGATGCCGGGGTCAGAAAAACTGGTGCCTGGGGAGGCAAATTTTTTTTTATCCCAAATGCAAAAACGGATGCAAGGACGAAATGCAGGGTCGATTTCCAAACTTAAAAATGTTATTGCTTGCTGTTTTTAAAAATCAAGCATTTTGGTGCCTGAAGAAGAAAACGCGTGATGCCGGGGTCAGAAAAACGTGCCTGGGTAGGCAAAATTTTTTTGATCCCAAATGCAAAAACGGATGCCAGGACGAAATGCAGGGTCGAATTCCAAACTTAAAAATGGTATTGCTTGCTGTTTTTAAGAATCAAGCATTTTGGTGCCTGAAGAAGAAATTGCGTGATGCCGGGGTCAGAAAAACTGATGCCTGGGGAGGCAAAATTTTTTTGTTCCCAAATGCAAAAACGGATGCCAGGATGAAATTCGGGGTCGAATTCCAAACTTAAAAATGGTATTGCTTGCTGTTTTTAAAAATCAAGCTTTTTGGTGCCTGAAGAAGAAAACGCGTGATGCTGGGGTCAGAAAAACTGGTGCCTGGGGAGGCAAATTTTTTTTGATCCCAAATGCAAAAACGGATGCCAGGACGAAATGCAGGGTCAATTTCCAAACTTAAAAATGGTATTGCTTTCTGTTTTTAAAAATCAAGCGTTTTGGTGCCTGAAGAAGAAAACGCGTGATGCCGGGGTCAGAAAAACTGGTTCCTGGGGAGGCAAATTTTTTTTGATCCCAAATGCAAAAACGGATGCCAGGACGAAATTCCGGGTCGAATTCCAAACTTAAAAATGGTATTGCTTGCTGTTTTTAAAAATCAAGCATTTTGGTGCCTGAAGAAGAAAACGCGTGATGCCGGAGTCAGAAAAATTGGTGCCTGGGGAGGCAAATTTTTTTTGATCCCAAATGCAAAAACGGATGGCAGGACGAAATTCGGGGTCGAATTCCAATCTTAAAAATGGTATTGCTTGCTGTTTTTAAAAATCAAGCTTTTTGGTGCCTGAAGAAGAAAACAAGTGATGCCGGGGTCAGAAAAAATGATGCCTGGGTAGGCAAAATTTTTTTAGCCCAAAGGCAAAAACGGATGCCAGGATGAGATTCAAGGTAGAATTCCAAACTTAAAAATGGTATTGCTTGCTGTTTTTAAAAATCAAGCTTTTTGGTGCCTGAAGAAGAAAACGCGTGATGCCGGGGTCAGAAAAAATGATGCCTGGGTAGGCAAAATTTTTTTGATCCCAAATGCAAAAACGGATGCCAGGACGAAATGCAGGGTCGATTTCCAAACTTAAAAATGGTATTGCTTGCTGTTTTTAAAAATCAAGCTTTTTGGTGCCTGAAGAAGAAAACGCGTGATGCCGGGGTCAGAAAAACTGGTGCCTGGGGAGGCAAATTTTTTTTGATCCCAAATGCAAAAACGGATGCCAGGACCAAATGCAGGGTCGATTTCCAAACTTAAAAATGGTATTGCTTGCTGTTTTTAAAAATCAAGCTTTTTGGTGCCTGAAGAAGAAAACGCGTGATGCCGGGGTCAGAAAAACTGGTGCCTGGGGAGGTAAAATTTTTTTGATCCCAAATGCAAAAACGGATGCCAGGACGAAATTCCGGGTCGAATTCCAAACTTAAAAATGGTATTGCTTGCTGTTTTTAAAAATCAATCTTTTTGGTGCCTGAAGAAGAAAACGCGTGATGCCGGGGTCAGAAAAACTGGTTCCTGGGGAGGCAAATTTTTTTTGATTCCAAATGCAAAAACGGATGCCAGGACGAAATTCCGGGTCGAATTCCAAACTTAAAAATGGTATTGCTTGCTGTTTTTAAAAATCAAGCTTTTTGGTGCCTGAAGAAGAAACGCGTGATGCCGGGGTCAGAAAAATTGGTGCCTGGGGAGGCAAATTTTTTTTGATCCCAAATGCAAAAACGGATGGCAGGACGAAATTCGGGGTCGAATTCCAATCTTAAAAATGGTATTGCTTGCTGTTTTTAAAAATCAAGCTTTTTGGTGCCTGAAGAAGAAAACGCGTGATGCCGGGGTCAGAAATACTGGTGGCTGGGGAGGCAAATTTTTTTTGATCCCAAATGCAAAAACGGATGCCAGGACGAAATTCGGGGTCGATTTCCAAACTTAAAAATGGTATTGCTTGCTGTTTTTAAAAATCAAGCGTTTTGGTGCCTGAAGAAGAAAACGCGTGATGCCGGGGTCAGAAAAACTGGTGCCTGGGGAGGCAAATTTTTTTTGATCCCAAATGCAAAAACGGATGCCAGGACGAAATTCCGAGTCGATTTCCAAACTTAAAAATGGTATTGCTTGCTGTTTTTAAAAATCAAGCTTTTTGTGCCTGAAGAAGAAAACGCGTGATGCCGGGGTCAGAAAAACTGGTGCCTGGGGAGGTAAAATTTTTTTGATCCCAAATGCAAAAACGGATGCCAGGACGAAATTCAGGGTCGAATTCCAATCTTAAAAATGGTATTGCTTGCTGTTTTTAAAAATCAGTCTTTTTGTGCCTGAAGAAGAAAACGCGTGATGCCAGGGTCAGAAAAACTGGTGCCTGGGGAGGCAAATTTTTTTTGATCCCAAATGCAAAAACGGATGCCAGGACGAAATGCAGGGTCGATTTCCAAACTTAAAAATGGTATTGCTTGCTGTTTTTAGAAATCAAGCTTTTTGGTGCCTGAAGAAGAAAACGCGTGATGCCGGGGTCAGAAAAACTGTTGCCTGGGGAGGTAAAAATTTTTTGATCCCAAATGCAAAAACGGATGCCAGGACGAAATTCGGGGTCGAATTCCAAACTTAAAAATGGTATTGCTTGCTGTTTTTAAAAATCAAGCATTTTGGTGCCTGAAGAAGAAAACGCGTGATGCCGGGGTCAGAAAAATTGGTGCCTGGGGAGGCAAATTTTTTTTGATCCCAAATGCAAAAACGGATGGCAGGACGAAATTGGGGGTCGAATTCCAATCTTAAAAATGGTATTGCTTGCTGTTTTTAAAAATCAAGCTTTTTGGTGCCTGAAGAAGAAAACGCGTGATGCCGGGGTCAGAAATACTGGTGCCTGGGGAGGCAAATTTTTTTTGATCCCAAATGCAAAAACGGATGCCAGGACGAAATTCCGGGTCAAATTCCAAACTTAAAAATGGTATTGCTTGCTGTTTTTAAAAATCAAGCTTTTTGGTGCCTGAAGAAGAAAACGCGTGATGCCGGGGTCAGAAAAACTGGTGCCTGGGGAGGCAAATTTTTTTTGATCCCAAATGCAAAAACGGATGCCAGGACGAAATTCCCGGTCGAATTCCAAACTTAAAAATGGTATTGCTTGCTGTTTTTAAAAATCAAGCATTTTGGTGCCTGAAGAAGAAAACGCGTGATGCCGGGGTCAGAAAAACTGGTGCCTGGGGAGGCAAATTTTTTTTGATCCCAAATGCAAAAATCCATGCCAGGATGAGTTTCGGGGTAGAATTCCATACTTAAAAATGGTATTGCTTGCTGTTTTTAAAAATCAGTCTTTTTGGTGCCTGAAGAAGAAAACGCGTGATGCCGGGGTCAGAAAAACTGGTGCCTGGGGAGGCAAATTTTTTTTGATCCCAAATGCAAAAACGGATGCCAGGACGAAATGCAGGGTCGATTTCCAAACTTAAAAATGGTATAGCTTGCTGTTTTTAAAAATCAAGCATTTTGGTGCCTGAAGAAGAAAACGCGTGATGCCGGGGTCAGAAAAACTGGTGCCTGGGGAGGCAAATTTTTTTTTATCCCAAATGCAAAAACGGATGCCAGGACGAAATTCCGGGTCGAATTCCAAACTTAAAAATGGTATTGCTTGCTGTTTTTAAAAATCAAGCTTTTTGGGCCTGAAGAAGAAAACGCGTTATGCCGGGGTCAGAAAAACTGGTGCCTGGGGAGGCAAATTTTTTTTGATCCCAAATGCAAAAACGGATGCCAGGACGAAATTCCGGGTTGAATTCCAAACTTAAAAATGGTATTGCTTGCTGTTTTTAAAAATCAAGCTTTTTGGTGCCTGAAGAAGAAAACACGTGATGCCGGGGTCAGAAAAAATGATGCCTGGGTAGGCAAAATTTTTTTGATCCCAAATGCAAAAACGGATGCCAGGACGAAATGCAGGGTCGATTTCCAAACTTAAAAATGGTATTGCTTGCTGTTTTTAAAAATCAAGCGTTTTGGTGCCTGAAGAAGAAAACGCGTGATGCCGGGGTCAGAAAAACTGGTGCCTGGGGAGGCAAATTTTTTTTGATCCCAAATGCAAAAACAGATGCCAGGACGAAATGCAGGGTCGATTTCCAAACTTAAAAATGGTATTGCTTGCTGTTTTTAAAAATCAAGCTTTTTGGTGCCTGAAGAAGAAAACGCGTGATGCCGGGGTCAGAAAAACTGGTGCCTGGGGAGGTATAATTTTTTTGATCCCAAATGCAAAAACGGATGCCAGGACGAAATTCCGGGTCGAATTCCAAACTTAAAAATGGTATTGCTTGCTGTTTTTAAAAATCAAGCTTTTTGGTGCCTGAAGAAGAAAACGCGTGATGCCGGGGTCAGAAAAACTGGTCCCTGGGGAGGCAAATTTTTTTTGATCCCAAATGCAAAACGGATACCAGGACGAAATGCAGGGTCGATTTCCAAACTTAAAAATGGTATTGCTTGCTGTTTTTAAAAATCAAGCTTTTTGGTGCCTAAAGAAGAAAACGCGTGATGCCGGGGTCAGAAAAAATGATGCCTGGGTAGGCAAAAATTTTTTGATCCCAAATGCAAAAACGGATGCCAGGACGAAATTCAGGGTCGATTTCCAAACTTAAAAATGGTATTGCTTGCTGTTTTTAAAAATCAAGCGTTTTGGTGCCTGAAGAAGAAAACGCGTGATGCCGGGGTCAGAAAAACTGGTGTCTGGGGAGGCAAATTTTTTTTGATCCCAAATGCAAAAACGGATGCCAGGACGAAATGCAGGGTCGATTTCCAAACTTAAAAATGGTATTGCTTGCTGTTTTTAAAAATCAAGCTTTTTGGTGCCTGAAGAAGAAAACGCGTGATGCCGGGGTCAGAAAAACTGGTGCCTGGGGAGGTAAAATTTTTTTGATCCCAAATGCAAAAACGGATGCCAGGATGAAATTCTGGGTCGAATTCCAAACTTAAAAATGGTATTGCTTGCTGTTTTTAAAAATCAAGCTTTTTGGTGCCTGAAGAAGAAAACGCGTGATGCCGGGGTCAGAAAAACTGGTGCCTGGGGAGGCAAATTTTTTTTGATCCCAAATGCAAAAACGGATGCCAGGACGAAATGCAGGGTCGATTTCCAAACTTAAAAATGGTATTGCTTGCTGTTTTTAAAAATCAAGCTTTTTGGTGCCTGAAGAAGAAAACGCGTGATGCCGGGGTCAGAAAAACTGGTGCCTGGGGAGGTAAAATTTTTTTGATCCCAAATGCAAAAACGGATGCCAGGACGAAATTCAGGGTCGAATTCCAATCTTAAAAATGGTATTGCTTGCTGTTTTTAAAAATCAGTCTTTTTGTGCCTGAAGAAGAAAACGCGTGATGCCAGGGTCAGAAAAACTGGTGCCTGGGGAGGCAAATTTTTTTTGATCCCAAATGCAAAAACGGATGCCAGGACGAAATGCAGGGTCGATTTCCAAACTTAAAAATGGTATTGCTTGCTGTTTTTAAAAATCAAGCTTTTTGGTGCCTGAAGAAGAAAACGCGTGATGCCGGGGTCAGAAAAACTGGTGCCTGGGGAGGTAAAATTTTTTTGATCCCAAATGCAAAAACGGATGCCAGGACGAAATTCCGGGTCGAATTCCAAACTTAAAAATGGTATTGCTTGCTGTTTTTAAAAATCAAGCATTTTGGTGCCTGAAGAAGAAAACGCGTGATGCCGGGGTCAGAAAAATTGGTGCCTGGGGAGGCAAATTTTTTTTGATCCCAAATGCAAAAACGGATGGCAGGACGAAATTCGGGGTCGAATTCCAATCTTAAAAATGGTATTGCTTGCTGTTTTTAAAAATCAAGCTTTTTGGTGCCTGAAGAAGAAAACGCGTGATGGCGGGGTCAGAAAAACTGGTGCCTGGGGAGGCAAAATTTTTTTGATCCCAAAGGCAAAAACGGATGCCAGGATGAGATTCAGGGTAGAATTCCAAACTTAAAAATGGTATTGCTTGCTGTTTTTAAAAATCAAGCTTTTTGGTGCCTGAAGAAGAAAACGCGTGATGCCGGGGTCAGAAAAAATGATGCCTGGGTAGGCAAAATTTTTTTGATCCCAAATGCAAAAACGGATGCCAGGACGAAATGCAGGGTCGATTTCCAAACTTAAAAATGGTATTGCTTGCTGTTTTTAAAAATCAAGCGTTTTGGTGCCTGAAGAAGAAAACGCGTGATGCCGGGGTCAGAAAAACTGGTGCCTGGGGAGGCAAATTTTTTTTGATCCCAAATGCAAAAACGGATGCCAGGACGAAATTCCGGGTCGATTTCCAAACTTAAAAATGGTATTGCTTGCTGTTTTTAAAAATCAAGCTTTTTGGTGCCTGAAGAAGAAAACGCGTGATGCCGGGGTCAGAAAAACTGGTGCCTGGGGAGGTAAAATTTTTTTGATCCCAAATGCAAAAACGGATGCCAGGACGAAATTCTGGATCGAATTCCAAACTTAAAAATGGTATTGCTTGCTGTTTTTAAAAATCAAGCTTTTTGGTGCCTGAAGAAGAAAACGCGTGATGCCGGGGTCAGAAAAACTGGTTCCTGGGGAGGCAAATTTTTTTTGATCCCAAATGCAAAAACGGATGCCAGGACGAAATTCCCGGTCGAATTCCAAACTTAAAAATGGTATTGCTTGCTGTTTTTAAAAATCAAGCTTTTTGGTGCCTGAAGAAGAAACGCGTGATGCCGGGGTCAGAAAAACTGGTGCCTGGGGAGGCAAATTTTTTTTGATCCCAAATGCAAAAACGGATGCCAGGACGAAATTCAGGGTCGAATTCCAATCTTAAAAATGGTATTGCTTGCTGTTTTTAAAAATCAGTCTTTTTGTGCCTGAAGAAGAAAACGCGTGATGCCAGGGTCAGAAAAACTGGTGCCTGGGGAGGCAAATTTTTTTTGATCCTAAATGCAAAAACGGATGCCAGGACGAAATTCCGGGTCGATTTCCAAACTTAAAAATGGTATTGCTTGCTTTTTTTAAAAATCAAACTTTTAGGTGCCTGAAGAAGAAAACACGTGATGCCGGGGTCAGAAAAACTGGTGCCTGGGGAGGTAAAATTTTTTTGATCCCAAATGCAAAAACGGATGCCAGGACGAAATTCGGGGTCGAATTCCAATCTTAAAAATGGTATTGCTTGCTGTTTTTAAAAATCAAGCTTTTTGGTGCCTGGAGAAGAAAACGCGTGATGCCGGGGTCAGAAAAACTGGTGCCTGGGGAGGCAAATTTTTTTTGATCCCAAATGCAAAAACGGATGCCAGGACGAAATGCAGGGTCGATTTCCAAACTTAAAAATGGTATTGCTTGCTGTTTTTAAAAATCAAGCTTTTTGGTGCCTGAAGAAGAAAACGCGTGATGCCGGGGTCAGAAAAACTGGTGCTTGGGGAGGTAAAATTTTTTTGATCCCAAATGCAAAAACGGATGCCAGGAAGAAATTCCGGGTCGAATTCCAAACTTAAAAATGGTATTGCTTGCTGTTTTTAAAAATCAAGCTTTTTGGTGCCTGAAGAAGAAAACGCGTGATGCCGGGGTCAGAAAAACTGGTGCCTGGGCAGGCAAATTTTTTTTGATCCCAAATGCAAAAACGGATGCCAGGACGAAATTCAGGGTCGAATTCCAATCTTAAAAATGGTATTGCTTGCTGTTTTTAAAAATCAAGCTTTTTGGTGCCTAAAGAAGAAAACGCGTGATGCCGGGGTCAGAAAAAATGATGCCTGGGTAGGCAAAATTTTTTTGATCCCAAATGCAAAAACGGATGCCAGGACGAAATGCAGGGTCGAATCCCAAACTTAAAAATGGTATTGCTTGCTGTTTTTAAAAATCAAGCATTTTGGTGCCTGAAGAAGAAATCGCGTGATGCCGGTGTCAGAAAAACTGGTGCCTGGGGAGGCAAATTTTTTTTGATCCCAAATGCAAAAACGGATGCCAGGACGAAATGCAGGGTCGAATCCCAAACTTAAAAATGGTATTGCTTGCTGTTTTTAAAAATCAAGCATTTTGGTGCCTGAAGAAGAAATCGCGTGATGCCGGTGTCAGAAAAACTGGTGCCTGGGGAGGCAAATTTTTTTTGATCCCAAATGCAAAAACGGATGCCAGGACGAAATTCCGGGTCGAATTCCAAACTTAAAAATGGTATTGCTTGCTGTTTTTAAAAATCAAGCTTTTTGGTGCCTGAAGAAGAAAACGCGTGATGCCGGGGTCAGAAAAACTGGTGCCTGGGGAGGCAAATTTTTTTTGATCCCAAATGCAAAAACGGATGCCAGGACGAAATTCCGGGTCGAATTCCAAACTTAAAAATGGTATTGCTTGCTGTTTTTAAAAATCAGTCTTTTTGTGCCTGAAGAAGAAAACGCGTGATGCCGGGGTCAGAAAAAATGATGCCTGGGGAGGCAAATTTTTTTGATCCCAAAGGCAAAAACGGATGCCAGGATGAGATTCAGGGTAGAATTCCAAACTTAAAAATTGTATTGCTTGCTGTTTTTAAAAATCAAGCGTTTTGGTGCCTGAAGAAGAAAACGCGTGATGCCGGGGTCAGAAAAACTGGTGCCTGGGGAGGCAAATTTTTTTTGATCCCAAATGCAAAAACGGATGCCAGGACGAAATTCCCGGTCGAATTCCAAACTTAAAAATGGTATTGCTTGCTGTTTTTAAAAATCAAGCATTTTGGTGCCTGAAGAAGAAAACACGTGATGCCGGGGTCAGAAAAAATGATGCCTGGGTAGGCAAAATTTTTTTGATCCCAAATGCAAAAACGGATGCCAGGACGAAATGCAGGGTCGATTTCCAAACTTAAAAATGGTATTGCTTGCTGTTTTTAAAAATCAAGCGTTTTGGTGCCTGAAGAAGAAAACGCGTGATGCCGGGGTCAGAAAAACTGGTGCCTGGGGAGGCAAATTTTTTTTGATCCCAAATGCAAAAACAGATGCCAGGACGAAATGCAGGGTCGATTTCCAAACTTAAAAATGGTATTGCTTGCTGTTTTTAAAAATCAAGCTTTTTGGTGCCTGAAGAAGAAAACGCGTGATGCCGGGGTCAGAAAAACTGGTGCCTGGGGAGGTATAATTTTTTTGATCCCAAATGCAAAAACGGATGCCAGGACGAAATTCCGGGTCGAATTCCAAACTTAAAAATGGTATTGCTTGCTGTTTTTAAAAATCAAGCTTTTTGGTGCCTGAAGAAGAAAACGCGTGATGCCGGGGTCAGAAAAACTGGTGCCTGGGGAGGCAAATTTTTTTTGATCCCAAATGCAAAACGGATACCAGGACGAAATGCAGGGTCGATTTCCAAACTTAAAAATGGTATTGCTTGCTGTTTTTAAAAATCAAGCTTTTTGGTGCCTAAAGAAGAAAACGCGTGATGCCGGGGTCAGAAAAACTGGTGCCTGGGGAGGCAAATTTTTTTTGATCCCAAATGCAAAAACGGATGCCAGGACGAAATTCCGGGTCGAATTCCAAACTTAAAAATGGTATTGCTTGCTGTTTTTAAAAATCAGTCTTTTTGTGCCTGAAGAAGAAAACGCGTGATGCCGGGGTCAGAAAAAATGATGCCTGGGGAGGCAAATTTTTTTGATCCCAAAGGCAAAAACGGATGCCAGGATGAGATTCAGGGTAGAATTCCAAACTTAAAAATTGTATTGCTTGCTGTTTTTAAAAATCAAGCGTTTTGGTGCCTGAAGAAGAAAACGCGTGATGCCGGGGTGAGAAAAACTGGTGCCTGGGGAGGTAAAATTTTTTTGATCCCAAATGCAAAAACGGATGCCAGGACGAAATTCCGGGTCGAATTCCAAACTTAAAAATGGTATTGCTTGCTGTTTTTAAAAATCAAGCTTTTTGGTGCCTGAAGAAGAAAACGCGTGATGCCGGGGTCAGAAAAACTGGTGCCTGGGGAGGCAAATTTTTTTTGATCCCAAATGCAAAAACGGATGCCAGGACGAAATTCCCGGTCGAATTCCAAACTTAAAAATGGTATTGCTTGCTGTTTTTAAAAATCAAGCATTTTGGTGCCTGAAGAAGAAAACACGTGATGCCGGGGTCAGAAAAAATGATGCCTGGGTAGGCAAAATTTTTTTGATCCCAAATGCAAAAACGGATGCCAGGACGAAATGCAGGGTCGATTTCCAAACTTAAAAATGGTATTGCTTGCTGTTTTTAAAAATCAAGCGTTTTGGTGCCTGAAGAAGAAAACGCGTGATGCCGGGGTCAGAAAAACTGGTGCCTGGGGAGGCAAATTTTTTTTGATCCCAAATGCAAAAACAGATGCCAGGACGAAATGCAGGGTCGATTTCCAAACTTAAAAATGGTATTGCTTGCTGTTTTTAAAAATCAAGCTTTTTGGTGCCTGAAGAAGAAAACGCGTGATGCCGGGGTCAGAAAAACTGGTGCCTGGGGAGGTATAATTTTTTTGATCCCAAATGCAAAAACGGATGCCAGGACGAAATTCCGGGTCGAATTCCAAACTTAAAAATGGTATTGCTTGCTGTTTTTAAAAATCAAGCTTTTTGGTGCCTGAAGAAGAAAACGCGTGATGCCGGGGTCAGAAAAACTGGTGCCTGGGGAGGTAAAATTTTTTTGATCCCAAATGCAAAAACGGATGCCAGGACGAAATTCAGGGTCGAATTCCAATCTTAAAAATGGTATTGCTTGCTGTTTTTAAAAATCAGTCTTTTTGTGCCTGAAGAAGAAAACGCGTGATGCCAGGGTCAGAAAAACTGGTGCCTGGGGAGGCAAATTTTTTTTGATCCCAAATGCAAAAACGGATGCCAGGACGAAATTCCGGGTCGAATTCCAAACTTAAAAATGGTATTGCTTGCTGTTTTTAAAAATCAAGCATTTTGGTGCCTGAAGAAGAAAACGCGTGATGCCGGGGTCAGAAAAATTGGTGCCTGGGGAGGCAAATTTTTTTTGATCCCAAATGCAAAAACGGATGGCAGGACGAAATTCGGGGTCGAATTCCCATCTTAAAAATGGTATTGCTTGCTGTTTTTAAAAATCAAGCTTTTTGGTGCCTGAAGAAGAAAACGCGTGATGCCGGGGTCAGAAAAACTGGTGCCTGGGGAGGCAAAATTTTTTTGATCCCAAAGGCAAAAACGGATGCCAGGATGAGATTCAGGGTAGAATTCCAAACTTAAAAATGGTATTGCTTGCTGTTTTTAAAAATCAAGCTTTTTGGTGCCTGAAGAAGAAAACGCGTGATGCCGGGGTCAGAAAAAATGATGCCTGGGTAGGCAAAAATTTTTTGATCCCAAATGCAAAAACGGATGCCAGGACGAAATGCAGGGTCGATTTCCAAACTTAAAAATGGTATTGCTTGCTGTTTTTAAAAATCAAGCGTTTTGGTGCCTGAAGAAGAAAACGCGTGATGCCGGGGTCAGAAAAACTGGTGCCTGGGGAGGCAAATTTTTTTTGATCCCAAATGCAAAAACGGATGCCAGGACGAAATTCCGGGTCGATTTCCAAACTTAAAAATGGTATTGCTTGCTGTTTTTAAAAATCAAGCTTTTTGGTGCCTGAAGAAGAAAACGCGTGATGCCGGGGTCAGAAAAACTGGTGCCTGGGGAGGTAAAATTTTTTTGATCCCAAATGCAAAAACGGATGCCAGGACGAAATTCTGGATCGAATTCCAAACTTAAAAATGGTATTGCTTGCTGTTTTTAAAAATCAAGCTTTTTGGTGCCTGAAGAAGAAAACGCGTGATGCCGGGGTCAGAAAAACTGGTGCCTGGGGAGGCAAATTTTTTTTGATCCCAAATGCAAAAACGGATGCCAGGACGAAATTCCCGGTCGAATTCCAAACTTAAAAATGGTATTGCTTGCTGTTTTTAAAAATCAAGCTTTTTGGTGCCTGAAGAAGAAACGCGTGATGCCGGGGTCAGAAAAACTGGTGCCTGGGGAGGCAAATTTTTTTTGATCCCAAATGCAAAAACGGATGCCAGGACGAAATTCAGGGTCGAATTCCAATCTTAAAAATGGTATTGCTTGCTGTTTTTAAAAATCAGTCTTTTTGTGCCTGAAGAAGAAAACGCGTGATGCCAGGGTCAGAAAAACTGGTGCCTGGGGAGGCAAATTTTTTTTGATCCCAAATGCAAAAACGGATGCCAGGACGAAATTCCAGGTCGATTTCCAAACTTAAAAATGGTATTGCTTGCTTTTTTTAAAAATCAAACTTTTAGGTGCCTGAAGAAGAAAACACGTGATGCCGGGGTCAGAAAAACTGGTGCCTGGGGAGGTAAAATTTTTTTGATCCCAAATGCAAAAACGGATGCCAGGACGAAATTCGGGGTCGAATTCCAATCTTAAAAATGGTATTGCTTGCTGTTTTTAAAAATCAAGCTTTTTGGTGCCTGGAGAAGAAAACGCGTGATGCCGGGGTCAGAAAAACTGGTGCCTGGGGAGGCAAATTTTTTTTGATCCCAAATGCAAAAACGGATGCCAGGACGAAATGCAGGGTCGATTTCCAAACTTAAAAATGGTATTGCTTGCTGTTTTTAAAAATCAAGCTTTTTGGTGCCTGAAGAAGAAAACGCGTGATGCCGGGGTCAGAAAAACTGGTGCTTGGGGAGGTAAAATTTTTTTGATCCCAAATGCAAAAACGGATGCCAGGAAGAAATTCCGGGTCGAATTCCAAACTTAAAAATGGTATTGCTTGCTGTTTTTAAAAATCAAGCTTTTTGGTGCCTGAAAAAGAAAACGCGTGATGCCGGGGTCAGAAAAACTGGTGCCTGGGGAGGCAAATTTTTTTTGATCCCAAATGCAAAAACGGATGCCAGGACGAAATTCTGGGTCGAATTCCAATCTTAAAAATGGTATTGCTTGCTGTTTTTAAAAATCAAGCTTTTTGGTGCGTAAAGAAGAAAACGCGTGATGCCGGGGTCAGAAAAAATGATGCCTGGGTAGGCAAAATTTTTTTGATCCCAAATGCAAAAACGGATGCCAGGACGAAATGCAGGGTCGAATTCCAAACTTAAAAATGGTATTGCTTGCTGTTTTTAAAAATCAAGCATTTTGGTGCCTGAAGAAGAAATCGCGTGATGCCGGTGTCAGAAAAACTGGTGCCTGGGGAGGCAAATTTTTTTTGATCCCAAATGCAAAAACGGATGCCAGGACGAAATGCAGGGTCGATTTCCAAACTTAAAAATGGTATTGCTTGCTGTTTTTAAAAATGAAGCATTTTGGTGCTAGAAGAAGAAAACGCGTGATGCCGGGGTCAGAAAAACTGGTGCCTGGGGAGGCAAATTTTTTTTGATCCCAAATGCAAAAACGGATGCCAGGACGAAATTCCGGGTCGAATTCCAAACTTAAAAATGGTATTGCTTGCTGTTTTTAAAAATCAAGCTTTTTGGTGCCTGAAGAAGAAAACGCGTGATGCCGGGGTCAGAAAAACTGGTGCCTGGGGAGGCAAATTTTTTTTGATCCCAAATGCAAAAACGGATGCCAGGACGAAATTCCGGGTCGAATTCCAAACTTAAAAATGGTATTGCTTGCTGTTTTTAAAAATCAGTCTTTTTGTGCCTGAAGAAGAAAACGCGTGATGCCGGGGTCAGAAAAAATGATGCCTGGGTAGGCAAAATTTTTTTGATCCCAAAGGCAAAAACGGATGCCAGGATGAGATTCAGGGTAGAATTCCAAACTTAAAAATTGTATTGCTTGCTGTTTTTAAAAATCAAGCGTTTTGGTGCCTGAAGAAGAAAACGCGTGATGCCGGGGTCAGAAAAACTGGTGCCTGGGGAGGTAAAATTTTTTTGATCCCAAATGCAAAAACGGATGCCAGGACGAAATTCCGGGTCGAATTCCAAACTTAAAAATGGTATTGCTTGCTGTTTTTAAAAATCAAGTTTTTTGGTGCCTGAAGAAGAAAACGCGTGATGCCGGGGTCAGAAAAACTGGTGCCTGGGGAGGTAAAATTTTTTTGATCCCAAATGCAAAAACGGATGCCAGGACGAAATTCTGGGTCGAATTCCAAACTTAAAAATGGTATTGCTTGCTGTTTTTAAAAATCAAGCTTTTTGGTGCCTGAAGAAGAAAACGCGTGATGCCGGGGTCAGAAAAACTGGTGCCTGGGGAGGCAAATTTTTTTTGATCCCAAATGCAAAAACGGATGCCAGGACGAAATGCAGGGTCGATTTCCAAACTTAAAAATGGTATTGCTTGCTGTTTTTAAAAATCAAGCTTTTTGGTGCCTGAAGAAGAATACGCGTGATGCCGGGGACAGAAAAACTGGTGCCTGGGGAGGTAAAATTTTTTTGATCCCAAATGCAAAAACGGATGCCAGGACGAAATTCAGGGTCGAATTCCAATCTTAAAAATGGTATTGCTTGCTGTTTTTAAAAATCAGTCTTTTTGTGCCTGAAGAAGAAAACGCGTGATGCCAGGGTCAGAAAAACTGGTGCCTGGGGAGGCAAATTTTTTTTGATCCCAAATGCAAAAACGGATGCCAGGACGAAATGCAGGGTCGATTTCCAAACTTAAAAATGGTATTGCTTGCTGTTTTTTAAAATCAAGCTTTTTGGTGCCTGAAGAAGAAAACGCGTGATGCCGGGGTCAGAAAAACTGGTGCCTGGGGAGGTAAAATTTTTTTGATCCCAAATGCAAAAACGGATGCCAGGACGAAATTCCGGGTCGAATTCCAAACTTAAAAATGGTATTGCTTGCTGTTTTTAAAAATCAAGCATTTTGGTGCCTGAAGAAGAAAACGCGTGATGCCGGGGTCAGAAAAATTGGTGCCTGGGGAGGCAAATTTTTTTTGATCCCAAATGCAAAAACGGATGGCAGGACGAAATTCGGGGTCGAATTCCAATCTTAAAAATGGTATTGCTTGCTGTTTTTAAAAATCAAGCTTTTTGGTGCCTGAAGAAGAAAACGCGTGATGCCGGGGTCAGAAAAACTGGTGCCTGGGGAGGCAAAATTTTTTTGATCCCAAAGGCAAAAACGGATGCCAGGATGAGATTCAGGGTAGAATTCCAAACTTAAAAATGGTATTGCTTGCTGTTTTTAAAAATCAAGCTTTTTGGTGCCTGAAGAAGAAAACGCGTGATGCCGGGGTCAGAAAAAATGATGCCTGGGTAGGCAAAATTTTTTTGATCCCAAATGCAAAAACGGATGCCAGGACGAAATGCAGGGTCGATTTCCAAACTTAAAAATGGTATTGCTTGCTGTTTTTAAAAATCAAGCGTTTTGGTGCCTGAAGAAGAAAACGCGTGATGCCGGGGTCAGAAAAACTGGTGCCTGGGGAGGCAAATTTTTTTTGATCCCAAATGCAAAAACGGATGCCAGGACGAAATTCCGGGTCGATTTCCAAACTTAAAAATGGTATTGCTTGCTGTTTTTAAAAATCAAGCTTTTTGTGCCTGAAGAAGAAAACGCGTGATGCCGGGGTCAGAAAAACTGGTGCCTGGGGAGGTAAAATTTTTTTGATCCCAAATGCAAAAACGGATGCCAGGACGAAATTCAGGGTCGAATTCCAATCTTAAAAATGGTATTGCTTGCTGTTTTTAAAAATCAGTCTTTTTGTGCCTGAAGAAGAAAACGTGTGATGCCAGGGTCAGAAAAACTGGTGCCTGGGGAGGCAAATTTTTTTTGATCCCAAATGCAAAAACGGATGCCAGGACGAAATGCAGGGTCGATTTCCAAACTTAAAAATGGTATTGCTTGCTGTTTTTAAAAATCAAGCTTTTTGGTGCCTGAAGAAGAAAACGCGTGATGCCGGGGTCAGAAAAACTGTTGCCTGGGGAGGTAAAAATTTTTTGATCCCAAATGCAAAAACGGATGCCAGGACGAAATTCCGGGTCGAATTCCAAACTTAAAAATGGTATTGCTTGCTGTTTTTAAAAATCAAGCATTTTGGTGCCTGAAGAAGAAAACGCGTGATGCCGGGGTCAGAAAAATTGGTGCCTGGGGAGGCAAATTTTTTTTGATCCCAAATGCAAAAACGGATGGCAGGACGAAATTCGGGGTCGAATTCCAATCTTAAAAATGGTATTGCTTGCTGTTTTTAAAAATCAAGCTTTTTGGTGCCTGAAGAAGAAAACGCGTGATGCCGGGGTCAGAAATACTGGTGCCTGGGGAGGCAAAATTTTTTTGATCCCAAAGGCAAAAACGGATGCCAGGATGAGATTCAGGGTAGAATTCCAAACTTAAAAATGGTATTGCTTGCTGTTTTTAAAAATCAAGCTTTTTGGTGCCTGAAGAAGAAAACGCGTGATGCCGGGGTCAGAAAAAATGATGCCTGGGTAGGCAAAATTTTTTTGATCCCAAATGCAAAAACGGATGCCAGGACGAAATGCAGGGTCGATTTCCAAACTTAAAAATGGTATTGCTTGCTGTTTTTAAAAATCAAGCGTTTTGGTGCCTGAAGAAGAAAACGCGTGATGCCGGGGTCAGAAAAACTGGTGCCTGGGGAGGCAAATTTTTTTTGATCCCAAATGCAAAAACGGATGCCAGGACGAAATTCCGGGTCGATTTCCAAACTTAAAAATGGTATTGCTTGCTGTTTTTAAAAATCAAGCTTTTTGTGCCTGAAGAAGAAAACGCGTGATGCCGGGGTCAGAAAAACTGGTGCCTGGGGAGGTAAAATTTTTTTGATCCCAAATGCAAAAACGGATGCCAGGACGAAATTCAGGGTCGAATTCCAATCTTAAAAATGGTATTGCTTGCTGTTTTTAAAAATCAGTCTTTTTGTGCCTGAAGAAGAAAACGTGTGATGCCAGGGTCAGAAAAACTGGTGCCTGGGGAGGCAAATTTTTTTTGATCCCAAATGCAAAAACGGATGCCAGGACGAAATGCAGGGTCGATTTCCAAACTTAAAAATGGTATTGCTTGCTGTTTTTAAAAATCAAGCTTTTTGGTGCCTGAAGAAGAAAACGCGTGATGCCGGGGTCAGAAAAACTGTTGCCTGGGGAGGTAAAAATTTTTTGATCCCAAATGCAAAAACGGATGCCAGGACGAAATTCCGGGTCGAATTCCAAACTTAAAAATGGTATTGCTTGCTGTTTTTAAAAATCAAGCATTTTGGTGCCTGAAGAAGAAAACGCGTGATGCCGGGGTCAGAAAAATTGGTGCCTGGGGAGGCAAATTTTTTTTGATCCCAAATGCAAAAACGGATGGCAGGACGAAATTCGGGGTCGAATTCCAATCTTAAAAATGGTATTGCTTGCTGTTTTTAAAAATCAAGCTTTTTGGTGCCTGAAGAAGAAAACGCGTGATGCCGGGGTCAGAAATACTGGTGCCTGGGGAGGCAAATTTTTTTTGATCCCAAATGCAAAAACGGATGCCAGGACGAAATTCCGGGTCGAATTCCAAACTTAAAAATGGTATTGCTTGCTGTTTTTAAAAATCAAGCTTTTTGGTGCCTGAAGAAGAAAACGCGTGATGCCGGGGTCAGAAAAACTGGTGCCTGGGGAGGCAAATTTTTTTTGATCCCAAATGCAAAAACGGATGCCAGGACGAAATTCCCGGTCGAATTCCAAACTTAAAAATGGTATTGCTTGCTGTTTTTAAAAATCAAGCATTTTGGTGCCTGAAGAAGAAAACGCGTGATGCCGGGGTCAGAAAAACTGGTGCCTGGGGAGGCAAATTTTTTTTGATCCCAAATGCAAAAATCCATGCCAGGATGAGTTTCGGGGTAGAATTCCATACTTAAAAATGGTATTGCTTGCTGTTTTTAAAAATCAGTCTTTTTGGTGCCTGAAGAAGAAAACGCGTGATGCCGGGGTCAGAAAAACTGGTGCCTGGGGAGGCAAATTTTTTTTGATCCCAAATGCAAAAACGGATGCCAGGACGAAATTCCCGGTCGAATTCCAAACTTAAAAATGGTATTGCTTGCTGTTTTTAAAAATCAAGCTTTTTGGTGCCTGAAGAAGAAACGCGTGATGCCGGGGTCAGAAAAACTGGTGCCTGGGGAGGCAAATTTTTTTTGATCCCAAATGCAAAAACGGATGCCAGGACGAAATTCAGGGTCGAATTCCAATCTTAAAAATGGTATTGCTTGCTGTTTTTAAAAATCAGTCTTTTTGTGCCTGAAGAAGAAAACGCGTGATGCCAGGGTCAGAAAAACTGGTGCCTGGGGAGGCAAATTTTTTTTGATCCCAAATGCAAAAACGGATGCCAGGACGAAATTCCAGGTCGATTTCCAAACTTAAAAATGGTATTGCTTGCTTTTTTTAAAAATCAAACTTTTAGGTGCCTGAAGAAGAAAACACGTGATGCCGGGGTCAGAAAAACTGGTGCCTGGGGAGGTAAAATTTTTTTGATCCCAAATGCAAAAACGGATGCCAGGACGAAATTCGGGGTCGAATTCCAATCTTAAAAATGGTATTGCTTGCTGTTTTTAAAAATCAAGCTTTTTGGTGCCTGGAGAAGAAAACGCGTGATGCCGGGGTCAGAAAAACTGGTGCCTGGGGAGGCAAATTTTTTTTGATCCCAAATGCAAAAACGGATGCCAGGACGAAATGCAGGGTCGATTTCCAAACTTAAAAATGGTATTGCTTGCTGTTTTTAAAAATCAAGCTTTTTGGTGCCTGAAGAAGAAAACGCGTGATGCCGGGGTCAGAAAAACTGGTGCTTGGGGAGGTAAAATTTTTTTGATCCCAAATGCAAAAACGGATGCCAGGAAGAAATTCCGGGTCGAATTCCAAACTTAAAAATGGTATTGCTTGCTGTTTTTAAAAATCAAGCTTTTTGGTGCCTGAAGAAGAAAACGCGTGATGCCGGGGTCAGAAAAACTGGTTCCTGGGGAGGCAAATTTTTTTTGATCCCAAATGCAAAAACGGATGCCAGGACGAAATTCAGGGTCGAATTCCAATCTTAAAAATGGTATTGCTTGCTGTTTTTAAAAATCAAGCTTTTTGGTGCCTAAAGAAGAAAACGCGTGATGCCGGGGTCAGAAAAAATGATGCCTGGGTAGGCAAATTTTTTTTGATCCCAAATGCAAAAACGGATGCCAGGACGAAATGCAGGGTCGAATTCCAAACTTAAAAATGGTATTGCTTGCTGTTTTTAAAAATCAAGCATTTTGGTGCCTGAAGAAGAAATCGCGTGATGCCGGTGTCAGAAAAACTGGTGCCTGGGGAGGCAAATTTTTTTTGATCCCAAATGCAAAAACGGATGCCAGGACGAAATGCTGGGTCGATTTCCAAACTTAAAAATGGTATTGCTTGCTGTTTTTAAAAATGAAGCATTTTGGTGCTAGAAGAAGAAAACGCGTGATGCCGGGGTCAGAAAAACTGGTGCCTGGGGAGGCAAATTTTTTTTGATCCCAAATGCAAAAACGGATGCCAGGACGAAATTCCGGGTCGAATTCCAAACTTAAAAATGGTATTGCTTGCTGTTTTTAAAAATCAGTCTTTTTGTGCCTGAAGAAGAAAATGCGTGATGCCGGGGTCAGAAAAAATGATGCCTGGGTAGGCAAAATTTTTTTGATCCCAAAGGCAAAAACGGATGCCAGGATGAGATTCAGGGTAGAATTCCAAACTTAAAAATTGTATTGCTTGCTGTTTTTAAAAATCAAGCGTTTTGGTGCCTGAAGAAGAAAACGCGTGATGCCGGGGTCAGAAAAACTGGTGCCTGGGGAGGTAAAATTTTTTTGATCCCAAATGCAAAAACGGATGCCAGGACGAAATTCCGGGTCGAATTCCAAACTTAAAAATGGTATTGCTTGCTGTTTTTAAAAATCAAGCTTTTTGGTGCCTGAAGAAGAAAACGCGTGATGCCGGGGTCAGAAAAACTGGTGCCTGGGGAGGCAAATTTTTTTTGATCCCAAATGCAAAACGGATACCAGGACGAAATGCAGGGTCGATTTCCAAACTTAAAAATGGTATTGCTTGCTCTTTTTAAAAATCAAGCTTTTTGGTGCCTGAAGAAGAAAACGCGTGATGCCGGGGTCAGAAAAACTGGTGCCTGGGGAGGTAAAATTTTTTTGATCCCAAATGCAAAAACGGATGCCAGGACGAAATTCTGGGTCGAATTCCAAACTGAAAAATGGTATTGCTTGCTGTTTTTAAAAATCAAGCTTTTTGGTTCCTGAAGAAGAAAACGCGTGATGCCGGGGTCAGAAAAACTGGTGCCTGGGGAGGCAAATTTTTTTTGATCCCAAATGCAAAAACGGATGCCAGGACGAAATGCAGGGTCGATTTCCAAACTTAAAAATGGTATTGCTTGCTGTTTTTAAAAATCAAGCTTTTTGGTGCCTGAAGAAGAATACGCGTGATGCCGGGGACAGAAAAACTGGTGCCTGGGGAGGTAAAATTTTTTTGATCCCAAATGCAAAAACGGATGCCAGGACGAAATTCAGGGTCGAATTCCAATCTTAAAAATGGTATTGCTTGCTGTTTTTAAAAATCAGTCTTTTTGTGCCTGAAGAAGAAAACGCGTGATGCCAGGGTCAGAAAAACTGGTGCCTGGGGAGGCAAATTTTTTTTGATCCCAAATGCAAAAACGGATGCCAGGACGAAATGCAGGGTCGATTTCCAAACTTAAAAATGGTATTGCTTGCTGTTTTTTAAAATCAAGCTTTTTGGTGCCTGAAGAAGAAAACGCGTGATGCCGGGGTCAGAAAAACTGGTGCCTGGGGAGGTAAAATTTTTTTGATCCCAAATGCAAAAACGGATGCCAGGACGAAATTCCGGGTCGAATTCCAAACTTAAAAATGGTATTGCTTGCTGTTTTTAAAAATCAAGCATTTTGGTGCCTGAAGAAGAAAACGCGTGATGCCGGGGTCAGAAAAATTGGTGCCTGGGGAGGCAAAATTTTTTTGATCCCAAAGGCAAAAACGGATGCCAGGATGAGATTCAGGGTAGAATTCCAAACTTAAAAATGGTATTGCTTGCTGTTTTTAAAAATCAAGCTTTTTGGTGCCTGAAGAAGAAAACGCGTGATGCCGGGGTCAGAAAAAATGATGCCTGGGTAGGCAAAATTTTTTTGATCCCAAATGCAAAAACGGATGCCAGGACGAAATGCAGGGTCGATTTCCAAACTTAAAAATGGTATTGCTTGCTGTTTTTAAAAATCAAGCGTTTTGGTGCCTGAAGAAGAAAACGCGTGATGCCGGGGTCAGAAAAACTGGTGCCTGGGGAGGCAAATTTTTTTTGATCCCAAATGCAAAAACGGATGCCAGGACGAAATTCCGGGTCGATTTCCAAACTTAAAAATGGTATTGCTTGCTGTTTTTAAAAATCAAGCTTTTTGTGCCTGAAGAAGAAAACGCGTGATGCCGGGGTCAGAAAAACTGGTGCCTGGGGAGGTAAAATTTTTTTGATCCCAAATGCAAAAACGGATGCCAGGACGAAATTCAGGGTCGAATTCCAATCTTAAAAATGGTATTGCTTGCTGTTTTTAAAAATCAGTCTTTTTGTGCCTGAAGAAGAAAACGCGTGATGCCAGGGTCAGAAAAACTGGTGCCTGGGGAGGCAAATTTTTTTTGATCCCAAATGCAAAAACGGATGCCAGGACGAAATGCAGGGTCGATTTCCAAACTTAAAAATGGTATTGCTTGCTGTTTTTAAAAATCAAGCTTTTTGGTGCCTGAAGAAGAAAACGCGTGATGCCGGGGTCAGAAAAACTGTTGCCTGGGGAGGTAAAAATTTTTTGATCCCAAATGCAAAAACGGATGCCAGGACGAAATTCCGGGTCGAATTCCAAACTTAAAAATGGTATTGCTTGCTGTTTTTAAAAATCAAGCATTTTGGTGCCTGAAGAAGAAAACGCGTGATGCCGGGGTCAGAAAAATTGGTGCCTGGGGAGGCAAATTTTTTTTGATCCCAAATGCAAAAACGGATGGCAGGACGAAATTCGGGGTCGAATTCCAATCTTAAAAATGGTATTGCTTGCTGTTTTTAAAAATCAAGCTTTTTGGTGCCTGAAGAAGAAAACGCGTGATGCCGGGGTCAGAAATACTGGTGCCTGGGGAGGCAAATTTTTTTTGATCCCAAATGCAAAAACGGATGCCAGGACGAAATTCCGGGTCGAATTCCAAACTTAAAAATGGTATTGCTTGCTGTTTTTAAAAATCAAGCTTTTTGGTGCCTGAAGAAGAAAACGCGTGATGCCGGGGTCAGAAAAACTGGTGCCTGGGGAGGCAAATTTTTTTTGATCCCAAATGCAAAAACGGATGCCAGGACGAAATTCCCGGTCGAATTCCAAACTTAAAAATGGTATTGCTTGCTGTTTTTAAAAATCAAGCATTTTGGTGCCTGAAGAAGAAAACGCGTGATGCCGGGGTCAGAAAAACTGGTGCCTGGGGAGGCAAATTTTTTTTGATCCCAAATGCAAAAATCCATGCCAGGATGAGTTTCGGGGTAGAATTCCATACTTAAAAATGGTATTGCTTGCTGTTTTTAAAAATCAGTCTTTTTGGTGCCTGAAGAAGAAAACGCGTGATGCCGGGGTCAGAAAAACTGGTGCCTGGGGAGGCAAATTTTTTTTGATCCCAAATGCAAAAACGGATGCCAGGACGAAATTCCGGGTCGAATTCCAAACTTAAAAATGGTATTGCTTGCTGTTTTTAAAAATCAAGCATTTTGGTGCCTGAAGAAGAAAACGCGTGATGCCGGGGTCAGAAAAATTGGTGCCTGGGGAGGCAAAATTTTTTTGATCCCAAAGGCAAAAACGGATGCCAGGATGAGATTCAGGGTAGAATTCCAAACTTAAAAATGGTATTGCTTGCTGTTTTTAAAAATCAAGCTTTTTGGTGCCTGAAGAAGAAAACGCGTGATGCCGGGGTCAGAAAAAATGATGCCTGGGTAGGCAAAATTTTTTTGATCCCAAATGCAAAAACGGATGCCAGGACGAAATGCAGGGTCGATTTCCAAACTTAAAAATGGTATTGCTTGCTGTTTTTAAAAATCAAGCGTTTTGGTGCCTGAAGAAGAAAACGCGTGATGCCGGGGTCAGAAAAACTGGTGCCTGGGGAGGCAAATTTTTTTTGATCCCAAATGCAAAAACGGATGCCAGGACGAAATTCCGGGTCGATTTCCAAACTTAAAAATGGTATTGCTTGCTGTTTTTAAAAATCAAGCTTTTTGTGCCTGAAGAAGAAAACGCGTGATGCCGGGGTCAGAAAAACTGGTGCCTGGGGAGGTAAAATTTTTTTGATCCCAAATGCAAAAACGGATGCCAGGACGAAATTCAGGGTCGAATTCCAATCTTAAAAATGGTATTGCTTGCTGTTTTTAAAAATCAGTCTTTTTGTGCCTGAAGAAGAAAACGCGTGATGCCAGGGTCAGAAAAACTGGTGCCTGGGGAGGCAAATTTTTTTTGATCCCAAATGCAAAAACGGATGCCAGGACGAAATGCAGGGTCGATTTCCAAACTTAAAAATGGTATTGCTTGCTGTTTTTAAAAATCAAGCTTTTTGGTGCCTGAAGAAGAAAACGCGTGATGCCGGGGTCAGAAAAACTGTTGCCTGGGGAGGTAAAAATTTTTTGATCCCAAATGCAAAAACGGATGCCAGGACGAAATTCCGGGTCGAATTCCAAACTTAAAAATGGTATTGCTTGCTGTTTTTAAAAATCAAGCATTTTGGTGCCTGAAGAAGAAAACGCATGATGCCGGGGTCAGAAAAATTGGTGCCTGGGGAGGCAAATTTTTTTTGATCCCAAATGCAAAAACGGATGGCAGGACGAAATTCGGGGTCGAATTCCAATCTTAAAAATGGTATTGCTTGCTGTTTTTAAAAATCAAGCTTTTTGGTGCCTGAAGAAGAAAACGCGTGATGCCGGGGTCAGAAATACTGGTGCCTGGGGAGGCAAATTTTTTTTGATCCCAAATGCAAAAACGGATGCCAGGACGAAATTCCGGGTCGAATTCCAAACTTAAAAATGGTATTGCTTGCTGTTTTTAAAAATCAAGCTTTTTGGTGCCTGAAGAAGAAAACGCGTGATGCCGGGGTCAGAAAAACTGGTGCCTGGGGAGGCAAATTTTTTTTGATCCCAAATGCAAAAACGGATGCCAGGACGAAATTCCCGGTCGAATTCCAAACTTAAAAATGGTATTGCTTGCTGTTTTTAAAAATCAAGCATTTTGGTGCCTGAAGAAGAAAACGCGTGATGCCGGGGTCAGAAAAACTGGTGCCTGGGGAGGCAAATTTTTTTTGATCCCAAATGCAAAAATCCATGCCAGGATGAGTTTCGGGGTAGAATTCCATACTTAAAAATGGTATTGCTTGCTGTTTTTAAAAATCAGTCTTTTTGGTGCCTGAAGAAGAAAACGCGTGATGCCGGGGTCAGAAAAACTGGTGCCTGGGGAGGCAAATTTTTTTTGATCCCAAATGCAAAAACGGATGCCAGGACGAAATTCCGGGTCGAATTCCAATCTTAAAAATGGTATTGCTTGCTGTTTTTAAAAATCAAGCTTTTTGGTGCCTGAAGAAGAAAACACGTGATGCCGGGGTCAGAAAAAATGATGCCTGGGTAGGCAAAATTTTTTTGATCCCAAATGCAAAAACGGATGCCAGGACGAAATGCAGGGTCGATTTCCAAACTTAAAAATGGTATTGCTTGCTGTTTTTAAAAATCAAGCGTTTTGGTGCCTGAAGAAGAAAACGCGTGATGCCGGGGTCAGAAAAACTGGTGCCTGGGGAGGCAAATTTTTTTTGATCCCAAATGCAAAAACAGATGCCAGGACGAAATGCAGGGTCGATTTCCAAACTTAAAAATGGTATTGCTTGCTGTTTTTAAAAATCAAGCTTTTTGGTGCCTGAAGAAGAAAACGCGTGATGCCGGGGTCAGAAAAACTGGTGCCTGGGGAGGTATAATTTTTTTGATCCCAAATGCAAAAACGGATGCCAGGACGAAATTCCGGGTCGAATTCCAAACTTAAAAATGGTATTGCTTGCTGTTTTTAAAATTCAAGCTTTTTGGTGCCTGAAGAAGAAAACGCGTGATGCCGGGGTCAGAAAAACTGGTCCCTGGGGAGGCAAATTTTTTTTGATCCCAAATGCAAAACGGATACCAGGACGAAATGCAGGGTCGATTTCCAAACTTAAAAATGATATTGCTTGCTGTTTTTAAAAATCAAGCTTTTTGGTGCCTAAAGAAGAAAACGCGTGATGCCGGGGTCAGAAAAAATGATGCCTGGGTAGGCAAAATTTTTTTGATCCCAAATGCAAAAACGGATGCCAGGACGAAATTCAGGGTCGATTTCCAAACTTAAAAATGGTATTGCTTGCTGTTTTTAAAAATCAAGCGTTTTGGTGCCTGAAGAAGAAAACGCGTGATGCCGGGGTCAGAAAAACTGGTGTCTGGGGAGGCAAATTTTTTTTGATCCCAAATGCAAAAACGGATGCCAGGACGAAATGCAGGGTCGATTTCCAAACTTAAAAATGGTATTGCTTGCTGTTTTTAAAAATCAAGCTTTTTGGTGCCTGAAGAAGAAAACGCGTGATGCCGGGGTCAGAAAAACTGGTGCCTGGGGAGGTAAAATTTTTTTGATCCCAAATGCAAAAACGGATGCCAGGATGAAATTCTGGGTCGAATTCCAAACTTAAAAATGGTATTGCTTGCTGTTTTTAAAAATCAAGCTTTTTGGTGCCTGAAGAAGAAAACGCGTGATGCCGGGGTCAGAAAAACTGGTGCCTGGGGAGGCAAATTTTTTTTGATCCCAAATGCAAAAACGGATGCCAGGACGAAATTCCGGGTCGAATTCCAAACTTAAAAATGGTATTGCTTGCTGTTTTTAAAAATCAAGCTTTTTGGTGCCTGAAGAAGAAAACACGTGATGCCGGGGTCAGAAAAAATGATGCCTGGGTAGGCAAAATTTTTTTGATCCCAAATGCAAAAACGGATGCCAGGACGAAATGCAGGGTCGATTTCCAAACTTAAAAATGGTATTGCTTGCTGTTTTTAAAAATCAAGCGTTTTGGTGCCTGAAGAAGAAAACGCGTGATGCCGGGGTCAGAAAAACTGGTGCCTGGGGAGGCAAATTTTTTTTGATCCCAAATGCAAAAACAGATGCCAGGACGAAATGCAGGGTCGATTTCCAAACTTAAAAATGGTATTGCTTGCTGTTTTTAAAAATCAAGCTTTTTGGTGCCTGAAGAAGAAAACGCGTGATGCCGGGGTCAGAAAAACTGGTGCCTGGGGAGGTATAATTTTTTTGATCCCAAATGCAAAAACGGATGCCAGGACGAAATTCCGGGTCGAATTCCAAACTTAAAAATGGTATTGCTTGCTGTTTTTAAAATTCAAGCTTTTTGGTGCCTGAAGAAGAAAACGCGTGATGCCGGGGTCAGAAAAACTGGTCCCTGGGGAGGCAAATTTTTTTTGATCCCAAATGCAAAACGGATACCAGGACGAAATGCAGGGTCGATTTCCAAACTTAAAAATGATATTGCTTGCTGTTTTTAAAAATCAAGCTTTTTGGTGCCTAAAGAAGAAAACGCGTGATGCCGGGGTCAGAAAAAATGATGCCTGGGTAGGCAAAATTTTTTTGATCCCAAATGCAAAAACGGATGCCAGGACGAAATTCAGGGTCGATTTCCAAACTTAAAAATGGTATTGCTTGCTGTTTTTAAAAATCAAGCGTTTTGGTGCCTGAAGAAGAAAACGCGTGATGCCGGGGTCAGAAAAACTGGTGTCTGGGGAGGCAAATTTTTTTTGATCCCAAATGCAAAAACGGATGCCAGGACGAAATGCAGGGTCGATTTCCAAACTTAAAAATGGTATTGCTTGCTGTTTTTAAAAATCAAGCTTTTTGGTGCCTGAAGAAGAAAACGCGTGATGCCGGGGTCAGAAAAACTGGTGCCTGGGGAGGTAAAATTTTTTTGATCCCAAATGCAAAAACGGATGCCAGGATGAAATTCTGGGTCGAATTCCAAACTTAAAAATGGTATTGCTTGCTGTTTTTAAAAATCAAGCTTTTTGGTGCCTGAAGAAGAAAACGCGTGATGCCGGGGTCAGAAAAACTGGTGCCTGGGGAGGCAAATTTTTTTTGATCCCAAATGCAAAAACGGATGCCAGGACGAAATGCAGGGTCGATTTCCAAACTTAAAAATGGTATTGCTTGCTGTTTTTAAAAATCAAGCTTTTTGGTGCCTGAAGAAGAAAACGCGTGATGCCGGGGTCAGAAAAACTGGTGCCTGGGGAGGTAAAATTTTTTTGATCCCAAATGCAAAAACGGATGCCAGGACGAAATTCAGGGTCGAATTCCAATCTTAAAAATGGTATTGCTTGCTGTTTTTAAAAATCAGTCTTTTTGTGCCTGAAGAAGAAAACGCGTGATGCCAGGGTCAGAAAAACTGGTGCCTGGGGAGGCAAATTTTTTTGATCCCAAATGCAAAAACGGATGCCAGGACGAAATGCAGGGTCGATTTCCAAACTTAAAAATGGTATTGCTTGCTGTTTTTAAAAATCAAGCTTTTTGGTGCCTGAAGAAGAAAACGCGTGATGCCGGGGTCAGAAAAAATGATGCCTGGGTAGGCAAAAATTTTTTGATCCCAAATGCAAAAACGGATGCCAGGACGAAATGCAGGGTCGATTTCCAAACTTAAAAATGGTATTGCTTGCTGTTTTTAAAAATCAAGCGTTTTGGTGCCTGAAGAAGAAAACGCGTGATGCCGGGGTCAGAAAAATTGGTGCCTGGGGAGGCAAATTTTTTTTGATCCCAAATGCAAAAACGGATGCCAGGACGAAATTCCGGGTCGATTTCCAAACTTAAAAATGGTATTGCTTGCTGTTTTTAAAAATCAAGCTTTTTGGTGCCTGAAGAAGAAAACGCGTGATGCCGGGGTCAGAAAAACTGGTGCCTGGGGAGGCAAATTTTTTTTGATCCCAAATGCAAAAACGGATGCCAGGACGAAATTCCGGGTCGAATTCCAAACTTAAAAATGGTATTGCTTGCTGTTTTTAAAAATCAGTCTTTTTGTGCCTGAAGAAGAAAACGCGTGATGCCGGGGTCAGAAAAAATGATGCCTGGGTAGGCAAAAATTTTTTGATCCCAAAGGCAAAAACGGATGCCAGGATGAGATTCAGGGTAGAATTCCAAACTTAAAAATTGTATTGCTTGCTGTTTTTAAAAATCAAGCGTTTTGGTGCCTGAAGAAGAAAACGCGTGATGCCGGGGTCAGAAAAACTGGTGCCTGGGGAGGTAAAATTTTTTTGATCCCAAATGCAAAAACGGATGCCAGGACGAAATTCCGGGTCGAATTCCAAACTTAAAAATGGTATTGCTTGCTGTTTTTAAAAATCAAGCTTTTTGGTGCCTGAAGAAGAAAACGCGTGATGCCGGGGTCAGAAAAACTGGTGCCTGGGGAGGCAAATTTTTTTTGATCCCAAATGCAAAAACGGATGCCAGGACGAAATTCCCGGTCGAATTCCAAACTTAAAAATGGTATTGCTTGCTGTTTTTAAAAATCAAGCATTTTGGTGCCTGAAGAAGAAAACACGTGATGCCGGGGTCAGAAAAAATGATGCCTGGGTAGGCAAAATTTTTTTGATCCCAAATGCAAAAACGGATGCCAGGACGAAATGCAGGGTCGATTTCCAAACTTAAAAATGGTATTGCTTGCTGTTTTTAAAAATCAAGCGTTTTGGTGCCTGAAGAAGAAAACGCGTGATGCCGGGGTCAGAAAAACTGGTGCCTGGGGAGGCAAATTTTTTTTGATCCCAAATGCAAAAACAGATGCCAGGACGAAATGCAGGGTCGATTTCCAAACTTAAAAATGGTATTGCTTGCTGTTTTTAAAAATCAAGCTTTTTGGTGCCTGAAGAAGAAAACCCGTGATGCCGGGGTCAGAAAAACGGGTGCCTGGGGAGGTATAATTTTTTTGATCCCAAATGCAAAAACGGATGCCAGGATGAAATTCTGGGTCGAATTCCAAACTTAAAAATGGTATTGCTTGCTGTTTTTAAAAATCAAGCTTTTTGGTGCCTGAAGAAGAAAACGCGTGATGCCGGGGTCAGAAAAACTGGTGCCTGGGGAGGCAAATTTTTTTTGATCCCAAATGCAAAAACGGATGCCAGGACGAAATGCAGGGTCGATTTCCAATCTTAAAAATGGTATTGCTTGCTGTTTTTAAAAATCAGTCTTTTTGTGCCTGAAGAAGAAAACGCGTGATGCCAGGGTCAGAAAAACTGGTGCCTGGGGAGGCAAATTTTTTTTGATCCCAAATGCAAAAACGGATGCCAGGATGAAATGCAGGGTCGATTTCCAAACTTAAAAATGGTATTGCTTGCTGTTTTTAAAAATCAAGCTTTTTGGTGCCTGAAGAAGAAAACGCGTGATGCCGGGGTCAGAAAAACTGGTGCCTGGGGAGGTAAAATTTTTTTGATCCCAAATGCAAAAACGGATGCCAGGACGAAATTCCGGGTCGAATTCCAAACTTAAAAATGGTATTGCTTGCTGTTTTTAAAAATCAAGCATTTTGGTGCCTGAAGAAGAAAACGCGTGATGCCGGGGTCAGAAAAATTGGTGCCTGGGGAGGCAAATTTTTTTTGATCCCAAATGCAAAAACGGATGGCAGGACGAAATTCGGGGTCGAATTCCAATCTTAAAAATGGTATTGCTTGCTGTTTTTAAAAATCAAGCTTTTTGGTGCCTGAAGAAGAAAACGCGTGATGCCGGGGTCAGAAAAACTGGTGCCTGGGGAGGCAAAATTTTTTTGATCCCAAAGGCAAAAACGGATGCCAGGATGAGATTCAGGGTAGAATTCCAAACTTAAAAATGGTATTGCTTGCTGTTTTTAAAAATCAAGCTTTTTGGTGCCTGAAGAAGAAAACGCGTGATGCCGGGGTCAGAAAAAATGATGCCTGGGTAGGCAAAATTTTTTTGATCCCAAATGCAAAAACGGATGCCAGGACAAAATGCAGGGTCGATTTCCAAACTTAAAAATGGTATTGCTTGCTGTTTTTAAAAATCAAGCGTTTTGGTGCCTGAAGAAGAAAACGCGTGATGCCGGGGTCAGAAAAACTGGTGCCTGGGGAGGCAAATTTTTTTTGATCCCAAATGCAAAAACGGATGCCAGGACGAAATTCCGGGTCGATTTCCAAACTTAAAAATGGTATTGCTTGCTGTTTTTAAAAATCAAGCTTTTTGGTGCCTGAAGAAGAAAACGCGTGATGCCGGGGTCAGAAAAACTGGTGCCTGGGGAGGTAAAATTTTTTTGATCCCAAATGCAAAAACGGATGCCAGGACGAAATTCTGGATCGAATTCCAAACTTAAAAATGGTATTGCTTGCTGTTTTTAAAAATCAAGCTTTTTGGTGCCTGAAGAAGAAAACGCGTGATGCCGGGGTCAGAAAAAATGATGCCTGGGTAGGCAAAATTTTTTTGATCCCAAATGCAAAAACGGATGCCAGGACGAAATTCAGGGTCGAATTCCAATCTTAAAAATGGTATTGCTTGCTGTTTTTAAAAATCAGTCTTTTTGTGCCTGAAGAAGAAAACGCGTGATGCCAGGGTCAGAAAAACTGGTGCCTGGGGAGGCAAATTTTTTTTGATCCCAAATGCAAAAACGGATGCCAGGACGAAATTCCGGGTCGATTTCCAAACTTAAAAATGGTATTGCTTGCTTTTTTTAAAAATCAAACTTTTAGGTGCCTGAAGAAGAAAACACGTGATGCCAGGGGTCAGAAAAACTGGTGCCTGGGGAGGTAAATTTTTTTTGATCCCAAATGCAAAAACGGATGCCAGGACGAAATTCGGGGTCGAATTCCAATCTTAAAAATGGTATTGCTTGCTGTTTTTAAAAATCAAGCTTTTTGGTGCCTGGAGAAGAAAACGCGTGATGCCGGGGTCAGAAAAACTGGTGCCTGGGGAGGCAAATTTTTTTTGATCCCAAATGCAAAAACGGATGCCAGGACGAAATGCAGGGTCGATTTCCAAACTTAAAAATGGTATTGCTTGCTGTTTTTAAAAATCAAGCTTTTTGGTGCCTGAAGAAGAAAACGCGTGATGCCGGGGGTCAGAAAAACTGGTGCTTGGGGAGGTAAAATTTTTTTGATCCCAAATGCAAAAAACGGATGCCAGGAAGAAATTCCGGGTCGAATTCCAAACTTAAAAATGGTATTGCTTGCTGTTTTTAAAAATCAAGCTTTTTGGTGCCTGAAGAAGAAAACGCGTGATGCCGGGGTCAGAAAAACTGTTGCCTGGGGAGGCAAATTTTTTTTGATCCCAAATGCAAAAACGGATGCCAGGACGAAATTCAGGGTCGAATTCCAATCTTAAAAATGGTATTGCTTGCTGTTTTTAAAAATCAATCTTTTTGGTGCCTAAAGAAGAAAACGCGTGATGCCGGGGTCAGAAAAAATGATGCCTGGGTAGGCAAAATTTTTTTGATCCCAAATGCAAAAACGGATGCCAGGACGAAATGCAGGGTCGAATTCCAAACTTAAAAATGGTATTGCTTGCTGTTTTTAAAAATCAAGCATTTTGGTGCCTGAAGAAGAAATCGCGTGATGCCGGTGTCAGAAAAACTGGATGCCTGGGGAGGCAAATTTTTTTTGATCCCAAATGCAAAAACGGATGCCAGGACGAAATTCCGGGTCGAATTCCAAACTTAAAAATGGTATTGCTTGCTGTTTTTAAAAATCAAGCTTTTTGGTGCCTGAAGAAGAAAACGCGTGATGCCGGGGTCAGAAAAACTGGTGCCTGGGGAGGCAAATTTTTTTTGATCCCAAATGCAAAAACGGATGCCAGGACGAAATTCCGGGTCGAATTCCAAACTTAAAAATGGTATTGCTTGCTGTTTTTAAAAATCAGTCTTTTTGTGCCTGAAGAAGAAAACGCGTGATGCCGGGGTCAGAAAAAATGATGCCTGGGTAGGCAAAATTTTTTTGATCCCAAAGGCAAAAACGGATGCCAGGATGAGATTCAGGGTAGAATTCCAAACTTAAAAATTGTATTGCTTGCTGTTTTTAAAAATCAAGCTTTTTGGTGCCTGAAGAAGAAAACGCGTGATGCCGGGGTCAGAAAAACTGGTGCCTGGGGAGGCAAATTTTTTTTGATCCCAAATGCAAAAATCCATGCCAGGATG
>JAUCBL010000582.1:47500-48539 GCA_033807585.1 Hydrophis major
ATAGATAGATAGATAGATAGATAGATAGATAGATAGATAGATAGATAGATAAAGAGACAAAGAGATAGACAGACAGACAGACAGAGAGATGGATGGAATGGATAGATAGATAGATAGATAGATAGATAGATAGATAGATAGATAGATAGATAGATAGATAGATAGATAGATAAATAGATAGATGAAGAGACAGACAGACAGACAGACAGACAGACAGACAGACAGACAGACAGATAGACAGATAGATAGATAGATAGATAGACAGTCAGACAGATAGACAGACAGACAGAGAGACAGAGAGACAAACGGATGGGTTGAATGGATAGATAGATAGATAGATAGATAGATAGATAGATAGATAGATAGATAGATAGATAGATAGATAGATAGATAGATAGAGAGACAGATAGAGAGACAGATAGAGAGACAGACAGAGAGATGGACATTTAGATATAGATAGATAGATAGATGGATAGATAGAAAGATAGACAGAGAGACAGACAGATAGACTGATGGATGGATGGAATGGATAGATAGATAGATAGATAGATAGATAGATAGATAGATAGATAGATAGATAGAAGATAGATAGATAGATAGATAGATAGATAGATAGAGAGAGAGAGAGACAAAGAGATAGACAGACAGACAGACAGAGAGATGGATGGAATGGATAGATAGATAGATAGATAGATAGATAGATAGATAGATAGATAGATAGATAGATAGATAGATAGATAGATAGATAGATAGATAGACAGAGAGACAGACAGATAGACTGATGGATGGAAGGAATGGATAGATAGATAGATAGATAGATAGATAGATAGATAGATAGATAGATAGATAGATAGATAGATAGATAGATAGATAGACAGACAGACAGACAGAGAGACAGACAGATAAACTGATGGATGGATGGAATGGATAGATAGATAGATAGATAGATAGATAGATAGATAGATAGATAGATAGATAGATAGATAGATAGACAGACCGAGAGATGGACATTTTGTTATAGATAGATAGATAGGATGGA
>JAUCBL010000586.1:17500-20000 GCA_033807585.1 Hydrophis major
CTATCTATCTCTATCTCTCTATCTCTCTCTCTCTTTCTATCTATCTATCTCTATATATCTATCTATCTATATCTATCTATATCTATTATATCTATATCTAATCTATATCTATTTATCTATATCTATCTATCTATCTATCATCTCTCTCACTCTCTCTCTCTTTCTATCTATCTATCTTTATCTATCTATCTATCTATCTATCTATCTATCTATCTATCTATTTATCTATCTATATCTATCTCTATCTCTCTCTCTTTCTATCTATCTCTATCTATCTATATATCTCGCTCTCTCTTTCTATCTGTCTATCTCTATCTATCTATCTATCTATATCTATTGTATCGATATCTAATCTATATCTATCTATCTACCTATCTATGTCATCACTATCTCTCTCTCTCTTTCTATCTATCTATATATCTCTATCTATCTCTATCTATCTCTATCTATTATATCTATATCTAATCTCTATCTATCTATCTATCTATCTATCTATCTATCTATCTATCTATCTATCTATCTATCTATCTATATCTATCTCTCTATCTCTATCTCTTTTTATCTATCTCTATCTATCTCTATCTATCTCTATTATATCTATATCTAATATATATCTATTTATATCTATCCATCTATCTATCTATCATCTCTCTCAATCTCTCTCTTTCTATCTATCTATCTTTCTATCTATCTATCTATCTATCTATCTATCTATGCATCAATCTATGCATCAATCTATCTATCTATCTTTCTATCTCTCTCTCTCTCTTTCTATCTATCTCTATCTATCTATATCTATTATAGAATAGAATAGAATAGAATAGAATACCTTTATTGTCACTATCCACGTGTACAATTTGCATCATACGCATACACAGTGAAATTAAGCGACTCGTCCTTCAGTGCAACATACACACCAGAAATATACATAAATCTCTAAAAAATTATGATAAAAAGAGTAAAAAGAATAAAAGAATAAAAGAATAAAAAATACCCTACTGTGCCTGTCCCAGTAGGAATGATTGCACATGCCCACCAACACAACAACAATAGTGATCATATTGCACAAGATTTGTTCACAATTATTTACAGTGTATCTGGCAGTATTTAAAATCAGTGCATGTGTAAATTCAAGGTAGTTATGGCTTTAGGGAAAAAACTGTTTTTAAGGCGGTTTGTCCTTGACCAGATGCTCCTGTAACGCCTCCCTGAGGGCAACAGGTCAAACAGTCCATAACCAGGATGAGAACTGTCTTTTATGATGTTCACAGCTCTACTAAGACAGCGGGAGGAATAAATGTCCGACAGGGAGGGAAGAGGGCAGCCGATGATCTTCTGAGCTGCTTTGACTACCCTCTGTAATCTCTTCCTGTCTGCCATGGTGCAGTTGCCATACCACACTGTGATGCAGTATGTCAACAGACTTTCAATGGACGCACGGTAGAAGGTAATCAGCAGGTTAGAGTCCAGGTTGTGCTTCCTGAGCACCCGCAGGAAATGGAGTCTCTGCTGGGCCTTCTTAATGACCGCCGTGGTATTTTCCGTCCAAGAGATTTTATCAGCAATGATGACACCCAGAAACCGGAAGGTGTGGATCCTCTCCACCTGCTCTCCATCGATGTAAAGGGGAGCCAAATCGGTGTTATGCCTCCTAAAATCCACAATGAGTTCCTTAGTTTTCTTGGTGTTCAGAACTAAGTTGTTGTCCGAACACCAAGCTGTTAACATCAGGACCTCCTTCCTGTAAGCTGCCTCATCTCCCTTCGAAATGAGTCCAACCACTGTGGTGTCATCAGCAAACTTCACAATGAGGTTGCTGTCGTGCTGTGGACTACAGTCGTGGGTGTAGAGGCAGTACAGGAGTGGGCTCAGCACGCAGCCCTGTGGGGAGCCAGTGCTGAGTGTACAAGTGGAAGAGAGGTGGGGGCCAAGCCTCACAGTCTGGGGCCGATCGCTTTGGAAGTCTTTTATCCAGGCACATGTAGGGGAAGGCAGACCTAATATGTCCAGTTTTTTAACCAGTATTCCTGGGATAATTGTGTTAAAGGCAGAGCTGTAGTCCACAAAGAGCATCCGGACATAGCTCTGCTGCTGCTCCAGGTGGCTCAGCGCAGCGTGCAGAGCTATGGCTATAGCGTCCTCTGTAGACCGGTTTGTACGGTAGGCAAACTGGTGAGGGTCGAAATCCAGGGGGAGATGATTGATGATGTGCCGGAGCACCAGCCTCTCAAAGCACTTCATAACTACAGGAGTAAGCGCCACTGGACGATAGTCATTGAGGCTGGAGATGGGGGATTTCTTCGGCACAGGGATAATTATAGCAGATTTCAGACAAGATGGTATAACTGCCTGGGCCAAGGAGAGGTTAAAGATGTCTTTGAAGATGGAAGCAAGCTGGGGAGCACATGCCTTGAGCACCTTGCCAGGAACTCCGTCTGGACCGGCTGCCTTCCTGGGATTCACCGCACGGAGCACCCGTCTGACGTCATCCTCCGTCACA
>JAUCBL010000587.1:12500-42500 GCA_033807585.1 Hydrophis major
TCTATCTATGTCTATCTATTTATCATTCTATCTATCTATCTATCTATCTATCTATCTATCTATCTATCTATCTATCTATCTATCTATCTATGCATCTATCTATCTATCTATCTATCTATCTATCTATCTATCTATCTATCTATGCATCTATCTATCTATCTATCTATCTATCTATCTATCTATCTATCTATGCATCTATCTATCTATCTATCTATCTATCTATCTATCTATCTATTTATCTATCTATGTCTATCTATCTATCTATCTATCTATCTATCTATCTATTTATCTATCTATCTATCTATCTATCTATGCATCTATCTATCTATCTATCTATCTATCTATCTATCTATCTATGTCTATCTATTTATCATTCTATCTATCTATCTATCTATCTATCTATCTATCTATCTATCTATCTATTTATCTATCTATGTCTATCTATTTATCATTCTATCTATCTATCTATCTATCTATCTATCTATCTATTTATCTATGCATCTATCTATCTATCTATCTATCTATGCATCTATCTATCTATCTATCTATCTATCTATCTATCTATCTATCTATCATTCTATCTATCTATCTATCTATCTATCTATCTATCTATGCATCTATCTATCTATCTATCTATCTATCTATCTATCTATCTATCTATGCATCTATCTATCTATCTATCTATCTATCTATCTATCTATTTATCTATCTATGTCTATCTATCTATCTATCTATCTATCTATCTATCTATTTATCTATCTATCTATCTATCTATCTATGCATCTATCTATCTATCTATCTATCTATCTATCTATCTATCTATGTCTATCTATTTATCATTCTATCTATCTATCTATCTATCTATCTATCTATCTATCTATCTATCTATTTATCTATCTATGTCTATCTATTTATCATTCTATCTATCTATCTATCTATCTATCTATCTATTTATCTATGCATCTATCTATCTATCTATCTATCTATGCATCTATCTATCTATCTATCTATCTATCTATCTATCTATCTATCTATCTATCTATCTATCTATGCATCTATCTATCTATCTATCTATCTATCTATGTCTATCTATTTATCATTCTATCTATCTATCTATCTATCTATCTATCTATCTATCTATTTATCTATCTATGTCTATCTATCTATCTATCTATCTATCTATCTATCTATCTATCTATCTATCTATGCATCTATCTATCTATCTATCTATCTATCTATCTATCTATCTATCTATGCATCTATCTATCTATCTATCTATCTATCTATCTATCTATCTATCTATCTATCTATCTATCTATGCATCTATCTATCTATCTATCTATCTATCTATGTCTATCTATTTATCATTCTATCTATCTATCTATCTATCTATCTATCTATCTATCTATCTATCTATGTCTATCTATCTATCTATCTATCTATCTATCTATCTATCTATCTATGCATCTATCTATCTATCTATCTATCTATCTATCTATCTATCTATCTATCTATGCATCTATCTATGCATCTATCTATCTATCTATCTATCTATCTATCTATCTATCCATCCATCCATCCATCCATCCATCCATCCTTCTATCTATCTATCTACCTACCTACCTACCTACCTACCTACCTACCTACCTATCTATCTACACATCAGGAATCTCCAAACATGGCCACTTTTAAGCCTTTGTGGACTTCAACTCCCAGAATTACCCAGCTGGCTATTTTTTATTTATTTTTTTTAATTTTGCTGAAGTCAAGCTCTATTACGTCATCCGCCTTCCCTCCGTCTCCTAAGAAAGTTCCTGGGAATTGAAGTCCGCAGGTCTTCAAAGTCACCCGGGGATTCATGTGGAAGGGAATCACTTCTGCAAAGGCCTCCGAATGGGGTTTCTTTTTTCCTTCTGCCCTGCTTGGCTTGATTCTCCCTCTTTCAATCCAACGGTGTGACGGTATATCTGGTGCACCTATTAATATTCGATTTATATCTCTGGACAATGATATCAATCGTTATATTCAAATTTATTTCCTCCCCCCCCCCAAAAAAAGACTCCTGATTTGTCCGATCGTTGTAGTACGTACAGAATAACAACCCCCCAACCTGCCTTCAAATATTGGGAAGGCAGCTCTCCTGTCTCCCCTGGTCCTTTTGTTCCTTCAAATCAGATTATGAGTTGGAAGGGACCTTGTAGGTCATCTAGTCCAACCCCCCCCCCACACCCTCAAATACTGCAAGGCTGCTCTCCTGTCTCTCCTGGTCCTTTTGTTCCTTCAAATCAGATTATGAGTTGGAAGGGACCTTGTAGGTCATCTAGTCCAACCCCCCCCCCCACACCCTCAAATATTGGGAAGGCTGCTCTCCTGTCTCTCCTGGTCCTTTTGTTCCTTCAAATCAGATTATGAGTTGGAAGGGACCTTGTAGGTCATCTAGTCCAACCCCCCCCGCACACCCTCAAATATTGGGAAGGCTGCTCTCCTGTCTCCCCTGGTCCTTTTGTTCCTTCAAATCAGATTATGAGTTGGAAGGGACCTTGTAGGTCATCTAGTCCAACCCCCCCCCCACACCCTCAAATACTGCAAGGCTGCTCTCCTGTCTCTCCTGGTCCTTTTGTTCCTTCAAATCAGATTATGAGTTGGAAGGGACCTTGTAGGTCATCTAGTCCAACCCCCCCCCCACACCCTCAAATATTGGGAAGGCTGCTCTCCTGTCTCTCCTGGTCCTTTTGTTCCTTCAAATCAGATTATGAGTTGGAAGGGACCTTGTAGGTCATCTAGTCCAACCCCCCCCCACACCCTCAAATATTGGGAAGGCTGCTCTCCTGTCTCTCCTGGTCCTTTTGTTCCTTCAAATCAGATTATGAGTTGGAAGGGACCTTGTAGGTCATCTAGTCCAACCCCCCCCCCCACACCCTCAAATATTGGGAAGGCTGCTCTCCTGTCTCTCCTGGTCCTTTTGTTCCTTCAAATCAGATTATGAGTTGGAAGGGACCTTGTAGGTCATCTAGTCCAACCCCCCCCCCCACACCCTCAAATACTGCAAGGCTGCTCTCCTGTCTCTCCTGGTCCTTTTGTTCCTTCAAATCAGATTATGAGTTGGAAGGGACCTTGTAGGTCATCTAGTCCAACCCCCCCCCACACCCTCAAATATTGGGAAGGCTGCTCTCCTGTCTCTCCTGGTCCTTTTGTTCCTTCAAATCAGATTATGAGTTGGAAGGGACCTTGTAGGTCATCTAGTCCAACCCCCCCCCACACCCTCAAATATTGGGAAGGCTGCTCTCCTGTCTCTCCTGGTCCTTTTGTTCCTTCAAATCAGATTATGAGTTGGAAGGGACCTTGTAGGTCATCTAGTCCAACCCCCCCCCCACACCCTCAAATATTGGGAAGGCTGCTCTCCTGTCTCTCCTGGTCCTTTTGTTCCTTCAAATCAGATTATGAGTTGGAAGGGACCTTGTAGGTCATCTAGTCCAACCCCCCCCACACCCTCAAATACTGCAAGGCTGCTCTCCTGTCTCTCCTGGTCCTTTTGTTCCTTCAAATCAGATTATGAGTTGGAAGGGGCCTTGTAGGTCATCTAGTCCAACCCCCCCCCCCACACCCTCAAATACTGCAAGGCTGCTCTCCTGTCTCTCCTGGTCCTTTTGTTCCTTCAAATCAGATTATGAGTTGGAAGGGACCTTGTAGGTCATCTAGTCCAACCCCCCCCCCACACCCTCAAATATTGGGAAGGCTGCTCTCCTGTCTCTCCTGGTCCTTTTGTTCCTTCAAATCAGATTATGAGTTGGAAGGGACCTTGTAGGTCATCTAGTCCAACCCCCCCCCACACCCTCAAATATTGGGAAGGCTGCTCTCCTGTCTCTCCTGGTCCTTTTGTTCCTTCAAATCAGATTATGAGTTGGAAGGGACCTTGTAGGTCATCTAGTCCAACCCCCCCCCACACCCTCAAATATTGGGAAGGCTGCTCTCCTGTCTCTCCTGGTCCTTTTGTTCCTTCAAATCAGATTATGAGTTGGAAGGGACCTTGTAGGTCATCTAGTCCAACCCCCCCCACACCCTCAAATACTGCAAGGCTGCTCTCCTGTCTCTCCTGGTCCTTTTGTTCCTTCAAATCAGATTATGAGTTGGAAGGGACCTTGTAGGTCATCTAGTCCAACCCCCCCCCCACACCCTCAAATACTGCAAGGCTGCTCTCCTGTCTCTCCTGGTCCTTTTGTTCCTTCAAATCAGATTATGAGTTGGAAGGGACCTTGTAGGTCATCTAGTCCAACCCCCCCCCACACCCTCAAATACTGCAAGGCTGCTCTCCTGTCTCTCCTGGTCCTTTTGTTCCTTCAAATCAGATTATGAGTTGGAAGGGACCTTGTAGGTCATCTAGTCCAACCCCCCCCCACACCCTCAAATATTGGGAAGGCTGCTCTCCTGTCTCCCCTGGTCCTTTTGTTCTTTCAAATCAGATTATGAGTTGGAAGGGACCTTGGAGGTCATCTAGTCCAACCCATTCTGCCCTCAAATACTGGAAGGCTGCTCTGCTGTCTCCCCTGGTCCTTTGGTTCCTTCAAATCAGATTATGAGTTGGAAGGGACCTTGTAGGTCATCTAGTCCAACCCATTCTGCCCTCAAATACTGGAAGGCTGCTCTGCTGTCTCCCCTGGTCCTTTGGTTCCTTCAAATCAGATTATGAGTTGGAAGGGACCTTGGAGGTCATCTAGTCCAACCCATTCTGCCCTCAAATACTGGAAGGCTGCTCTGCTGTCTCCCCTGGTCCTTTGGTTCCTTCAAATCAGATTATGAGTTGCAAGGGACCTTGTAGGTCATCTAGTCCAACCCACTCTGCCCTCAAATATTAGAAGGCTGCCCTCCTGTCTCCCCTGGTCCTGTTGTTCCTTAAAATGATATGAAAGTCAGATGAACAGCAGTTGGAAGGGACCTTGCAGGCCATCTAGTCCAACCTCCCGGCTGGAGCCGGAGAGTCAATTCCAATAGTCTCTGCCTAATCCAAGGGCATTTGGCCTTCTCTTCATTTCACCACCGTTCCTCAAGAAATAAATCCCGTCTCTCGCATCCCATTCCCTTCCTCCTGGATCTTTTTCATTGCCAACGTTTCAGTGGTTGGTTTTCGCACGCCGTCCGATATGTTCAGGAATCGCCCTCCGTCCGTGGGCGCTCTGTACGAGCTCAGAAACAACTCCTCGTGGTCCTTTTGGCTTGCTTCCTTTCTCGGGGGGGGGGGGGAAAGCGAGGCCACCGCCTATGAAAGAATCCATTCGCCTCTGCCCAGCCCTGGCTGGAAAAATACATATCCGGACACGCAGGATGTAAAAGTATGCAAGCCGGGAACTTGCGTGCCCCGTAGCCACAGATCAGGGTTATCTCTCTGGCCAGCTGCAGATGCTGGCCTCCTATCCACCCACCCACCCCTTGGAGGTCAGGAGGTCAGGCCTGGGGCAGGAAACAGAAGGACCTTGTTTGGCCTGGAAGCCTCGGTCACAAAGTTTTGGGGCTGGGGGGGGGACGGACGGTGAGTCCTCCAAGTAGGTGGAATTCATTCCACGATGAGGGCAGTTGCCTTGTTGAATGCTGGGGAAGAGATTTCAACTCCCAGAATGCCCTAGTCTGTGATGTGGACGGTGGACTTCGACTCCCAGAATGCCCCAGTCTATGACCGAGACGGTGGACTTCAACCCTCACAATGCGCCAGTGTGTGATGTGGACGGTGGACTTCAACTCCCAGAATTCCCCTGTCTGTGATATGGACAGTGGACTTCAACTCCCACAATGCCCCAGTCTGTGATGTGGACGGTGGACTTTGACTCCCAGAATGCCCCAGTCTGTGATATGGACAGTGGACTTCAACTCCCAGAATGCCCCAGTCTTTGATGTGGACTGTGGACTTCAACTCCCAGAATGCCCCAGTCTGTGATGTGGACTGTGGACTTCAACTCCCAGAATGCCCCAGTCTGTGATGTGGATGGTGGACTTCAATGCCCAGAATGCCCCAGTCTGTGAAGTGGACTGTGGACTTCAAATCCCAGAAGGCCCCCTTCTTTGATGTGGACGGTGGACTTCAATGCCCAGAATGCCCCAGCCTGTAATATGAACGGTGGACTTCAAGTCCCAGAATGCGCTAGTCTGTGATATGGACTATGGACATCAACTTCCAGAATGCCCCAGTCTGTGATGTGGACGGTGGACTTCGACTCCCAGAATGCCCCAGTCTGTGATGTGGACGGTGGACTTCAACTCCCAGAATGCCAGAGTCTCTGATGTAGACGTTGCACTTCAACTCCCACAATGCCCCAGTCTGTGATGTGGACGGTGGACTTCGACTCCCAGAATGCCCCAGACTGTGATATGGACGGTGGACTTCAACTCCCAGAATGCCCCAGTCTTTGATGTGGACTATGGACTTCAACTCCCAGAATGCCCCAGTCTGTGATGTGGATGGTGGACTTCAACGCCCAGAATGCCCCAGTCTGTGAAGTGGGCAATGGACTTCAACTCCCAGAATGCCCCAGTCTGTGAAGTGGACTGTGGACTTCAAATCCCAGAATGCCCCCATCTTTGATGTGGACGGTGGACTTCAACTCCCAGAATGCCGCAGTCTGTGATGTGGACAGTGGACTTCAACTCCCAGATTGTCCCAGTCTATGAAATGGACTATGGACTTCAACTCCCAGAATGCCCCAGTCTGTAATGTGGACGGTGGACTTCAACTCCCAGAATGCCTCAATCTGTGATATGGACTGTGGAGTTCAAGTCCCAGAATGCGCCAGTCTGTTATGTGGGCGGTGGAAACTTCAACTCCCAGAATTCACCAGCCTGTGATTTGGACTTTGGACTTGAACTTCCAGAATGCCCCAGTCTGTGATGTGGACTGTGGACTTCAACTCCAGAATGCCCCAGTCTTTGATGTGAGCTGTGGACTTCAACTCCCAGAATGCCCCAGTCTGTGATGTGGACAGTGAACTTCAAGTCCCAAAATGCCCCAGTCTGTGATGTGGACTGTGGAACTTCAACACCCAGAATGCCCCAGTCTGTGATATGGACTGTGGAACTTCAACTCCCAGAATACCCCAGTCTGTGATATGGACTATGGACATCAACTCCCAGAATGCCCCAGTCTGTGATGTGGACTGTGGACTTCAACTCACAGAATGCCACAGTCTATGATGTATACGTTGCACTTCAACTCCCACAATGCGCTAGTCTGTGATGTGGATGGTGGACTTCAACTCCCAGAATGCCCCAGTCTGTGATATGGATGGTGGACTTCAACTCTCAGAATGCCCCAGTCTGTGATGTGGACTGTGGACTTCAACTCCCAGAATGCCCCAGTCTGTGATGTGGATGGTGGACTTCAATTGCCAGAAAGCCCCCGTCTTTGATGTGGACGGTGGACTTCAACTCCCAGAATGCCGCAGTCTGTGATGTGGACAGTGGACTTCAACTCCCAGATTGTCCCAGTCTGTGCAGTGGACTGTGGACTTCAACTCCCAGAATGCCCCAGTCTGTCATGTGGACGGTGGACTTCAATGCCCAGAATGCCCCAGTCTGTGATGTGGATGGTGGACTTCAACTCCCAGAATGCTCCAGTCTTTTATGTGGAGAGTGGAAACTTCAACTCCCAGAATTCCCCAGCCTGTGATTCGGACTTTGGACTTCAACTCCCAGAATGCCCCAGTCTGTGATGTGGACTATGGACTTCAACTCCCAGAATGCCCCAGTTAGTGATGTGGACAGTGGATTTCAACTCCCAGAATGCCCCAGTCTGTGATATGGACGGTGGAACTTCAACTCCCAGAATTTCCTAGGCTGGGGCATTCTGGGAATTGAAGTCCACAGTTCTTCAAAGTTGTCAAGATTAGACTCCCCCCAACCGACAGAAGCCAGATTTCCAAAGGATCCAGTCCCTTCCGGAAGTCTCCTGTGAAATGAAGTTCACCAAGAGTGTCTCTGAGCATGTACCGAATGTCCTCCCCACCTGCAACCCCACCCAGTCACCCCGGTGGGGATTCGGGGGGGGGATCAGTTAAAACAGCGGGAACGTCCTGTCATCTGGCTGTCCATCTGTGGTGTTTCGGCCTGGCGTGACAAGGACTGTCCGATTTTGGGACTTTTCGATGTCACGACGGGGCTTGAGGGGGGTGAAAAAAAGTGACTTATGAACACGTTTCACGCTTACGACTGTTGCAAGCACACACACCCTTGCACCCTCAAAATTCCAAGCGAGTCGTAGTGCCGAGGGTCACCGGGATCCTGCACTCCCCGATTTTTACGGCCTTCGGGACAAGCCTCAAAATCCATGATGGGGAAAGTCAGATGTTTCGAGGGTGCTTGAGGGGGGTGAAAAAAAGCGACCGGCGAACACGTTTCATGCTTACAACCATTGCAAGCACACCCACCCACCCAAACACACACTGTTGCACCCTCAAAATTCCAAGCGAGTCGTAGTGCCAATGGTTGCCAGGATCCTGCGCTCCCCGATTTTCACGACCTTCGGGACAAGCCTCCAAATCGACGGAGGGGAAAGCGAGATTCACTCAATGTCCAGGCGACTCATTTCACCACCGGCTGACCGACTTCACGAAGGAAGAGGGCGGGGGGGAGGTGGAAAAAAAAAAGAGTTGTAAATATGGGACCGAAGGGACGTCCCCATGTGGGTCTCGCTTAGCAACAGTCTCGCTGGTGGTTGTAAATCTGTAGGAGGTGCTTCACCTTTACGCCACCTAAGCGGGCAGTCGGATCTCTCCTGTAATCTGCAACTCTTACACTGCCAAAACATATGGGCTATACAACTTGATCAGGGCAAAGCAAGAGACGCAATTTACACAGACTTTGACCCCCAACTACTCCTAAAAGTAAAATCTTACGGCATCTCTGGATGCCTGCATAACTGGATAGTAGCATTCCTGTCAAACAGGCAACAAATGGTTGACATTGGGAGCGTTTTATCAAATTCTATACTTGTCAATAGTGGTGTCCCCCAAGGCGGTGTTTTAACACCTACTCTCTTCCTACTCTACAGATAAACCTCTGTGATCATATTAAGAGCAACTGCGTTCTTTTTGCTGATGATGTAAAACTATTCAACACAACAGAAAATACTACAACCCTCCAAAAAGATCTTGACGGTGTATCAGAATGGTCAAACAAACGGCAACTTCAAATCTCAACAAATAAATGCTCTGTCTTACATATTGGCAAAAAATAAAATAAAATCAGAAAATAAAATACAAGCTGAATAATCAAGCCTTGTTGATGATCCAAACTCCGTCAAGGACCTTGGAGTAACTCATCTCTAATGATCTAAGGGCTAGAGGCCACTGTAACGACAGAGCCCAAAAGGGCGTTAAGAGTTGTGAACCTAATCTTACGTAGCTTTTTCTCTGGTAATATTACACTACTAACTAGGGCCTACAAAACATTTGCTAGACCAATACTCAAATACAGCTCATCAGTCTGGAACCCACATTACGTATCTGATATTAACACAGTTGAGAAAGTCCAGAAATATTTCACAAGAAGAGTTCTCCACTCCTCTACTCGTTGCAGAATACCTTATGCCACCAGACTAGAAATTCTAGACCTACAAAATCTAGAACTAGGACGCCTTCGGTCTGATCTAAGTATGGTACATAAAATCATACATTGCAATGTCCTGCCTGTCAATGAATCCTTCAGCTTCAACCATAACAACACAAGAGCAACGCAATAGATACAAACTCAAGGTGAACCGCACCAAACTTGATGGCAGGAAATACGACTTCAGCAACAGAGGGGTCAATTGAAATACTCTACCTGACTCTGTGGTTTCTTTCCCAATCCCCAAAAACCTTAACCTTAGACTGTCTACTATGGACCTCACCCCTTTCCTAAGAGGTCTGTAGGGGGGCGTGCATAAGTGCATCAACGTGCCTACAATCCCTGTCCTAATGTTTATTTTATATTTTTCTCATGTGTCCATTTCATGTATTCATAACTATGTTTATACTTATACTGTCCCTGTCCTATTGTTTCTTTTATTTTTCTTTTTTTTTTTTGAAACAAATTTTTATTAATTTTAAAGATAAAACAACACATCATTAACCATTAAATACATAAACACATAAAACCTCTTAATATTGTAAATCCTTACAAGTCAAACAAAACAATATTTTTATACAACATAATTCCAATTTATCCCATCCCCATATGGATACGCAAATATCTTTCATCAAATTTCTCATTATTTCTCTTTACTCCAATTCAATTTCATTTCTCTTCCATATTTATCCATTTTATAGTCATCATATTCTTTTCTTTCTGGCTTGTTTAAATTACTCTCATCTAACATTCCTCCAAGGTTTTATTGATTCTTTTTTTCCTTTTTTTTAATAAAAAACAAATTTTGTTAGTTTTATCATAAGCATAATACACAAACATACACACACAAAACATAGACAAAACTACAAGATCTTTTCTGAAGGTTGTCTGTTCCCGGGTTAAAACTCTTTACACAGACACAAATTCAAACATCATATTCAACCTAAGTCTCCTTCTATATCTTATTATCATTTTCTTTTTTATATATATAAAAACCATTTTTATCAGTTTTCTAAAAACAATACACACAAAATCAAGGCATAACAGCTTATAAATTCTTTTCTAAAAAAAATAATAATGATAGACCAATAAAACATAACATTTCCAGATTATAATATCAATATTTCTAATATTAACTTCATATCTTATCCCTACTTCTCTTTTCCATCCAAATTATTTATTAATTAAAATTTTTTTGCCTTTTATCAATATACAAAATAAAAAAAAAGCATATATATCCTTCCATTATTACCATTTTCAACAACATTCTTTGTCTGTTCTATTTCCAAACATCCATTCATCTTTTTTCTTTTACTATACTTCTCCTGTACACCAGTTGGAGTTGCATCTATAACTCATTACCTAACTTAAAAATACTACATATAAATCTTTCTTGGGATTCTGTTTAAAAAATTCTAAAATTACATAATAAATTTTTTATTCTAAATATACATACATATAAAAACACACTCTTGAATACCCTCCAGAATCCCTCTTTTAATCTAAATTAAATTCACCCATTGTCTCTAAATAAACTTTTTTTCTTTAAATCTTGCTTCCCCCCATTAAGGCTTCTCCTCCCCCCTTTTCTCTCTTGCTTATTCTTCTCCTTGCCCTTTCTACCCCTTTGCTTTTTCTCTTCGCTTTTCTTGCTCCTTTTCCTTTGCTTTCTAACCTTGCCTCCATCTCTTCGCTCATTTTTCTCTCTTTTGGTTGTTTTTATAATTCTTAAAAACCCCTTTTTCTTATCCTTTTTCTCCTCCTCTCCGGAAGGAACCCATTGTTCATCAAAGATGGCTTCTTCTTCCTCTTCTTCCTTGTCCCAGTCCTTCTGCTGCGTAATCAACTTTTCAAAGGAACATAACGCCATTTCTAAGAATTGGAACAAAGCGCCCAAAGTATCTTCTTTTTTATATTTTTGATATTCAATCTCTAGTTCATCCACAGACAATTCCATTATGAAAAGGGAAACTTTTTCCAAAACAACCACAAGTATTTTTAATCCAAGACAATCAAAAGCAATTAAAAAAAGAAAAAAAGAAAAAAGTTCCAAAAGTTAATACTTTTCTTCCTTCTTCTCTTTCTCTTTCTAAATTAATTTTTAATCAAAGAGGTCCAATTACCATATATCTTCTTTTGGGATCCACCAAGACGTTCTAGACAGTCTCCTCCTTTTTCAGTTTCTGCTCCAATTTTTCTTTCTCCCTTCCCACTTGCAATAACAATTTTAAATAATCAAAAATCCATACCTCCAGCAGAGATTTTCCAATTTCTTAAATTTTTCAATGTCCAAAAATCCCTTTGTCTCTTAGCTTAATTTTCAAAGCAATCCATTTTCAGTGTCTAATACATCCAAATATTTCTGCTTTTTCCGTGGGATGGGAGAGTAAAAAAAAATAAAAAAATAAAAAAGTTCCCTTTAACAGCTTCTCCGCCGCTTTCGATCTTCTTAGGGATACAATGTATCCTCCAGCAACAAGCAGCTCAATTCCAGGAGATTTAAAAGTTGTTACTTGACCCGGCTCAGACAGAACTTTCACTTTTCACACTTCCTCCAGCACAGTTCTTACCCGGTTGCTGATTTCTTCGTGGCGGCCATTGCTGACCGCCGCTCCACCGCCTTGGGAAAAAGGGGTTTTTCCGGAGAAGAGGGGGGTCTGCGATGCCCCCACCTCCCTAACCGGCTCCCCTCTATCTTCAGCTGTCCCTACAGGGCAGCCTTAACCCCCTGACCCATCTGGATCGGGGGTACCTCGACAGCTAGCCAGCAGGAATCGCGAGCTGTCGCGAATTCCTGCTGCCCCGAAGCCACGCAAACCGGAAGTTGTTTCTTTTATTTTTCTTATAGGTATCCATGTATTCATAACTATGTTTACACTTATACCGTCCCTGTCCTATTCTTTCTTTTATTTTTCTTATATGTATCCATGTATTCATAACTATGTTTATACTTATACTGTCCCTGTCCTATTGTTTCTTTTATTTTTCTTATATGTATCCATGTATTCATAACCATGTTTATACATATACCGTCCCTGTCCTGTTGTTTCTTTTATTTTTCTTATATGTATCCTCTATGTATCTTATATATATTTCTTCAATGTATTTCATGTATTCATAACTATGTTTATACTTATACCGTACCTTTCCTATTGTTTCTTTTATTTTTCTTATATGTATCCATGTATTCATAACCATGTTTATACTTATACCGTCCCTGTCCTATTGTTTCTTTTTATTTTTCTTATATCTATCCTCTATGTATCTTATATATATTTCTTCAATGTATTTCATGTATTCGTAACTATGTTTTTACTTACCGTATATACTCGAGTATAAGCCGAGTTTTTCAGCACATTTTTTGTGCTGAAAAAACCCCCCTCGGCTTATACTCGAGTCAGATTCCCCTCTGAAAAAAAAAATGGTGTGGAGCTCTGAAGCTGGGCAGCCGCTTCCCTGCTTCCGTGTTTCCTTTGCAACTTTTAAGCATGGGAGGGGGAGGCTTTTCTGAGCTCTAGGCTGAAAAAGCAAGGCGAGCCGAGGTCGCTCCACTCAGTTTCATTTCCTCAGCTCCAGCTGCTTTCAGTCCACTCGGGAGGAGGGGGAGGAGGGGGAGGAGGAGGGGGAGGCTTTTCTGAGCTCTAGGCTGAGAAAGCAACACGAGCCAAGGTCGCTCCACTCAGTTTCATTTCCTCAGCTCCAGCTGTTTTCAGTCCACTTGGGAGGAGGGGGAGAGAGAGAAAGAGAGAGATCATAAGAAAGGCTCTTGGTTTTTTCTTGCAAGGGAGAGAGTGACTCCTGCCTACCACTGTCATCATCATCATCTTTTGCGTTAGTGAATCAATCAAACCTTTCATGATAGTGAGATCGTTTCCCAAATTTCCCTTAAATCAGGGAAGAAATCAGAAACAAACCTTTGGACTGAGAATAAGCTTGTTCCTATGATGCCATTTTTGTTCACTTCAGTGTGAAAAGTGTGAAAAAACACACTTCTTTTTCTTCATCTTCTTGTTCCCTATTTACTGGTCTCTTTCAAAGAAGAAATTGTGAACATCAAACTTATTCTCAACTGTCCTAGTGAAAGTTTTTATTGGCATCTATTTTTATTTTTGAAATTTACCAGTAGCTGCTGCATTTCCCACCCTCGACTTATAATCGAGTCAATAAGTTTTCCCAGTTTTTTGTGGTTAAATTAGGTGCCTCAGCTTATATTCGGGTCGACTTATACTCGAGTATATACGGTATACTGTCCCTGTCCCGTTGTTTCTTTTATTTTTCTTATATGTATCCATGTATTCATAACTATGTTTTTACTTATACCGTCCCTGTCCTATTGTTTCTATTATTTTTCTTATATACATGCATGTATTCATAACCATGTTTATACTAATACCGTCCCTGTCCTATTCTTTCTTTTATTTTTCTTTTATGTATCCATGTATTCATAATTATGTTTATACTTATACTGTCCCTGTCCTATTGTTTCTTTTATTTTCCTTATATCTATCCTCTATGTATCTTATATATATTTCTTCAATGTATTTCATGTATTCATAACTATGTTTTTACTTATACTGTCCCTGTCCTGTTGTTTCTTTTATTTTTCTAATATGTATCCATGTATTCATAACCATGTTTATACTTATACCGTCCCTGTCCTATTGTTTCTATTATTTTTCTTATATACATGCATGTATTCATAACCATGTTTATACTAATACCGTCCCTGTCCTATTCTTTCTTTTATTTTTCTTTTATGTATCCATGTATTCATAATTATGTTTATACTTATACTGTCCCTGTCCTATTGTTTCTTTTATTTTCCTTATATCTATCCTCTATGTATCTTATATATATTTCTTCAATGTATTTCATGTATTCATAACTATGTTTTTACTTATACTGTCCCTGTCCTGTTGTTTCTTTTATTTTTCTAATATGTATCCATGTATTCATAACCATGTTTATACTTATACCGTCCCTGTCCTATTGTTTCTTTTATTTTTCTTATATATATGCATGTATTCATAACCATGTTTATACTTATACCGTCCCTATCCTATTGTTTCTTTTATTTTTCTTGTATGTATCCATGTATTCATAACCATGTTTATATTTATACCGTCCCTGTCCTATTGTTTCTTTTATTTTTCTTGTATGTATCATCTATATATCTTATATATATATTTCTTCAATGTATTTCATGTATTCGTAACTATGTTTTTACAAAAATCGTCCCTGTCCTATTGTTTCTTTTATTTTTCTTATATGTATCCATGTATTCATAACCATGTTTATACTTATACCGTCCCTGTCCTATTCTTTCTTTTATTTTTTTTATATATATGCATGTATTCATAACCATGTTTATACTTATACCGTCCCTGTCCTATTGTTTCTTTTATTTTTCTTATATGTATCCATGTATTCATAATTATGTTTATACTTATACCGTCCCTGTCCTATTGTTTCTTTTATTCTTCTTATATACATGCATGTATTCAAAACCATGTTTATACTTATACCGTCCCTGTCCTATTCTTTCTTTTATTTTTCTTTTATGTATCCATGTATTCATAATTATGTTTATACTTATACCGTCCCTGTCCTATTCTTTCTTTTATTTTTCTTATAAGTATCCATGTATTCATAACTATGTTTTTACTTATACCGTCCCTGTCCTATTGTTTCTTTTATTTTTCTTATATACATGCATGTATTCATAACCATGTTTATACTTATACCGTCCCTGTCCTATTCTTTCTTTTATTTTTCTTTTATGTATCCATGTATTCATAATTATGTTTATACTTATACCGTCCCTGTCCTATTCTTTCTTTTATTTTTCTTTTATGTATCCATGTATTCATAACCATGTTTATACTTATACCGTCCCTGTCCTATTGTTTCTTTTATTTTTCTTATATCTATCCTCTATGTATCTTATATATATTTCTTCAATGTATTTCATGTATTCATAACTATGTTTTTACTTATACTGTCCCTGTCCTGTTGTTTCTTTTATCTTTCTAATATGTATCCATGTATTCATAACCATGTTTAAACTTATACCGTCCCTGTCCTATTCTTTCTTTTATTTTTCTTATATATATGCATGTATTCATAACCATGTTTATACTTATACCGTCCCTGTCCTATTGTTTCTTTTATTTTTCTTGTATGTATCCATGTATTCATAACCAAGTTTATACTTATACCGTCCCTGTCCTATTCTTTCTTTTATTTTTCTTGTAGGTATCCTCTATATATCTTATATATATATTTCTTCAATGTATTTCATGTATTCGTAACTATGTTTTTACTTATACCGTCCCTGTCCTATTGTTTCTTTTATTTTTCTTATATGTATCCATGTATTCATAACCATGTTTATACTTATACCGTCCCTGTCCTATTCTTTCTTTTATTTTTCTTATATATATGCATGTATTCATAACCATGTTTATACTTATACCGTCCCTGTCCTATTGTTTCTTTTTATTTTTCTTATATCTATCCTCTATGTATCTTATATATATTTCTTCAATGTATTTCATGTATTCGTAACTATGTTTTTACTTATACTATCCCTGTCCCGTTGTTTCTTTTATTTTTCTTATATGTATCCATGTATTCATAACTATGTTTTTACTTATACCGTCCCTGTCCTATTGTTTCTTTTATTTTTCTTATATACGTGCATGTATTCATAACCATGTTTATACTTATATCGTCCGTGTCGTATTGTTTCTTTTAATTTTCTTATATGTATCCATGTATAAATAATTATGTTTGTACTAATACTGTCCCTGTCCTATTGTTTCTTTTATTTTTCTTATATCTATCCTCTATGTATCTTATATATATTTCTTCAATGTATTTCATGTATTCATAACTATGTTTGTACTTATACCGTCCCTGTCCTATTGTTTCTTTTATTTTTCTTATATGTATCCATGTATTCATAACCATGTTTATACTAATACCGTCCCTGTCCTATTCTTTCTTTTATTTTTCTTATATATATGCATGTATTCATAACCATGTTTATACTTATACCGTCCCTGTCCTATTCTTTCTTTTATTTTTCTTATATGTATCCATGTATTCATAATTATGTTTATACTTATACTGTCCCTGTCCTATTGTTTCTTTTATTTTTCTTATATCTATCCTCTATGTATCTTATATTTCTTCAATGTATTTCATGTATTCTTAACTATGTTTTTACTTATACCGTCCCTGTCCTATTCTTTCTTTTATTTTTCTTATATATATGCATGTATTCATAACCATGTTTATACTTATACCGTCCCTGTCCTATTGTTTCTTTTATTTTTCTTATATCTATCCTCTATGTATCTTATATATATTTCTTCAATGTATTTCATGTATTCATAACTATGTTTTTACTTATACTGTCCCTGTCCTGTTGTTTCTTTTATCTTTCTAATATGTATCCATGTATTCATAACCATGTTTAAACTTATACCGTCCCTGTCCTATTCTTTCTTTTATTTTTCTTATATATATGCATGTATTCATAACCATGTTTATACTTATACCGTCCCTGTCCTATTGTTTCTTTTATTTTTCTTGTATGTATCCATGTATTCATAACCAAGTTTATACTTATACCGTCCCTGTCCTATTCTTTCTTTTATTTTTCTTGTAGGTATCCTCTATATATCTTATATATATATTTCTTCAATGTATTTCATGTATTCGTAACTATGTTTTTACTTATACCGTCCCTGTCCTATTGTTTCTTTTATTTTTCTTATATGTATCCATGTATTCATAACCATGTTTATACTTATACCGTCCCTGTCCTATTCTTTCTTTTATTTTTCTTATATATATGCATGTATTCCTAACCATGTTTATACTTATACCGTCCCTGTCCTATTGTTTCTTTTTATTTTTCTTATATCTATCCTCTATGTATCTTATATATATTTCTTCAATGTATTTCATGTATTCGTAACTATGTTTTTACTTATACTATCCCTGTCCCATTGTTTCTTTTATTTTTCTTATATGTATCCATGTATTCATAACTATGTTTTTACTTATACCGTTCCTGTCCTATTGTTTCTTTTATTTTTCTTATATACATGCACGTATTCATAACCATGTTTATACTTATATCGTCCGTGTCGTATTGTTTCTTTTAATTTTCTTATATGTATCCATGTATAAATAATTATGTTTGTACTTATACCGTCCCTGTCCTATTGTTTCTTTTATTTTTCTTTTATGTATCCTCTATATATCTTATATATATATTTCTTCAATGTATTTCATGTATTCGTAACTATGTTTTTACTTATACCGTCCCTGTCCTATTGTTTCTTTTATTTTTCTTATATATATGCATGTATTCATAACCATGTTTATACTTATACCGTCCCTGTCCTATTCTTTCTTTTATTTTTCTTATATATATGCATGTATTCATAACCATGTTTATACTTATACCGTCCCTGTCCTATTCTTTCTTTTATTTTTCTTATATGTATCCATGTATTCATAATTATGTTTATACTTATACTGTCCCTGTCCTATTGTTTCTTTTATTTTTCTTATATCTATCCTCTATGTATCTTATATTTCTTCAATGTATTTCATGTATTCTTAACTATGTTTTTACTTATACCGTCCCTGTCCTATTGTTTCTTTTATTTTTCTTATATGTATCCATGTATTCATAACCATGTTTATACTTATACTGTCCCTGTCCTATTGTTTCTTTTATTTTTCTTATATGTATGTATTCATAACCATGTTTATACTTATACCGTCCCTGTCCTATTGTTTCTTTTATTTTTCTTGTATGTATCCTCTATATATCTTATATATATATTTCTTCAATGTATTTCATGTATTCGTAACTATGTTTTTACTTATACCGTCCCTGTCCTGTTGTTTCTTTTATTTTTCTTATATGTATCCATGTATTCATAACCATGTTTATACTTATACCGTCCCTGTCCTATTGTTTCTTTTATTTTTCTTATATATATGCATGTATTCATTACCATGTTTATACTTATACCGTCCCTGTCCTATTCTTTCTTTTATTTTTCTTTTATGTATCCATGTATTCATAATTATGTTTATACTTATACCGTCCCTGTCCTATTGTTTCTTTTATTTTTCTTTTATGTATCCTCTATATATCTTATATATATATTTCTTCAATGTATTTCATGTATTCGTAACTATGTTTTTACTTATACCGTCCCTGTCCTGTTGTTTCTTTTATTTTTCTTATATGTATCCATGTATTCATAACCATGTTTATACTAATACCGTCCCTGTCCTATTCTTTCTTTTATTTTTCTTATATATATGCATGTATTCATAACCATGTTTATACTTATACCGTCCCTGTCCTATTCTTTCTTTTATTTTTCTTATATGTATCCATGTATTCATAATTATGTTTATACTTATACTGTCCCTGTCCTATTGTTTCTTTTATTTTTCTTATATCTATCCTCTATGTATCTTATATTTCTTCAATGTATTTCATGTATTCTTAACTATGTTTTTACTTATACCGTCCCTGTCCTATTCTTTCTTTTATTTTTCTTATATATATGCATGTATTCATAACCATGTTTATACTTATACCGTCCCTGTCCTATTGTTTCTTTTATTTTTCTTATATCTATCCTCTATGTATCTTATATATATTTCTTCAATGTATTTCATGTATTCATAACTATGTTTTTACTTATACTGTCCCTGTCCTGTTGTTTCTTTTATCTTTCTAATATGTATCCATGTATTCATAACCATGTTTAAACTTATACCGTCCCTGTCCTATTCTTTCTTTTATTTTTCTTATATATATGCATGTATTCATAACCATGTTTATACTTATACCGTCCCTGTCCTATTGTTTCTTTTATTTTTCTTGTATGTATCCATGTATTCATAACCAAGTTTATACTTATACCGTCCCTGTCCTATTCTTTCTTTTATTTTTCTTGTAGGTATCCTCTATATATCTTATATATATATTTCTTCAATGTATTTCATGTATTCGTAACTATGTTTTTACTTATACCGTCCCTGTCCTATTGTTTCTTTTATTTTTCTTATATGTATGCATGTATTCATAACCATGTTTATACTTATACCGTCCCTGTCCTATTCTTTCTTTTATTTTTCTTATATATATGCATGTATTCCTAACCATGTTTATACTTATACCGTCCCTGTCCTATTCTTTCTTTTATTTTTCTTATATGTATCCATGTATTCATAATTATGTTTATACTTATACTGTCCCTGTCCTATTGTTTCTTTTATTTTTCTTATATCTATCCTCTATGTATCTTATATTTCTTCAATGTATTTCATGTATTCTTAACTATGTTTTTACTTATACCGTCCCTGTCCTATTGTTTCTTTTATTTTTCTTATATGTATCCATGTATTCATAACCATGTTTATACTTATACTGTCCCTGTCCTATTGTTTCTTTTATTTTTCTTATATGTATGTATTCATAACCATGTTTATACTTATACCGTCCCTGTCCTATTGTTTCTTTTATTTTTCTTGTATGTATCCTCTATATATCTTATATATATATTTCTTCAATGTATTTCATGTATTCGTAACTATGTTTTTACTTATACCGTCCCTGTCCTGTTGTTTCTTTTATTTTTCTTATATGTATCCATGTATTCATAACCATGTTTATACTTATACCGTCCCTGTCCTATTGTTTCTTTTATTTTTCTTATATATATGCATGTATTCATTACCATGTTTATACTTATACCGTCCCTGTCCTATTCTTTCTTTTATTTTTCTTTTATGTATCCATGTATTCATAATTATGTTTATACTTATACCGTCCCTGTCCTATTGTTTCTTTTATTTTTCTTTTATGTATCCTCTATATATCTTATATATATATTTCTTCAATGTATTTCATGTATTCGTAACTATGTTTTTACTTATACCGTCCCTGTCCTGTTGTTTATTTTTCTTATATGTATCCTCTATGTATCTTATATATATATATTTAAATGTATTTTATGTATTCATAACCATGTTTATACTTATACTGTCCCTGTCCCATTGTTTCTTTTATTTATTTTTCTTATGTGTCCCCTATGTATCTATTTCTTCAATGTATTTCATGCATTCATAACTATGTTTTTACTTATACCGCCCATGTCCTATTGTTTCCTTCATTTATTTTTCTTATAGGTATTCTCTATGTATCTTATATATTTCTTTAATGTATTCCATGTGTTCATAACTATGTTTATACTTCTACATATTATCTTGTAAGAGATTGACAAAACAAATAAAATAAAAAAATAAATAAATAACCCCCCCGCCCCCGAAGGCGGCGCCCAATCCCGTCGTGCCCCGCGCGTAAAGGAGCGGGGAGGGGAGAGGAAGAAGGAGGAGCCCTCGGGCGGAGAGGGGCCGGAAAGGCGTCGGCGTCGGCGTGTGACGTCACACGCCCGAGCGTCGTTGCGCGCGCGCGCGGTCTCTCTCTCTCTCTCTCTCTTTCTCTCTTCTCCCTTCGTCGATAGGCGTCCCCGCCCTTTCCACCCGACGCCGTTTGATGACGCCATAGGGTGGCGCCGGCAGCCGCGGCAATTTGTGAGAAAAGGAGGCGGTGGCGGCGGCGGCGGCAAGAGAGAGAGAGAGCGAGCGAGCGCGGAGCCTCCCTCGCGGCCCGGCCTGTCTTTCCCCGGAGGGCCGCGCCTGGGGTCGCTGCGCGGACGGTGAGGCTCGGACCCTTCTTCCCCCCCACCCCCACCACCCCGGCCTCCCTTTACCGCCGACCCCTGCCCCCCCCACCGGCGCCCTTCCCGTCATGCCCCGCGCGCCATGCGGCCCCCACAAGCGGCCGCCGACCCCCCCCGGCCACGCCCCCTCTCGCGCCGGGCCCCGCCCCTCTCGCCCCGGGGGGTCTCGCCGGCCGCCCCCAATGGCTGTGGGGAGGGGGGGAGCCCCCGAGTGGCCCCTGTGGTTGGGCGGGGGGCCCTGGGCTGCCTGGATGGGAGGGGGGAGGACTTACCCACTGACCTCCCCCCCTCCCCAAATCTGGGCGAGAAAGAGGGGAGGGGTTTGAGTGTGGCTGAGCCTAGCCTCGATTTCCCTGGTGGGAATTGGGGCAGGGGGACCGAGGAGGTTTGAAAGCAGGGAAGGTCCCAGTCTTGGCCACTTGAGGAGTTGGGGACTACAATTCCCAGCATTCCCCACCTGGCACTTTTAAGACACCTGGACTTTAAGACTCCCAGGATGGGTTAGGGTTGAGTTTGAGGAACTCTGGGAGTTGAAGTCCAGCTTACAGCTGGGCCGGCTGGGGAACTCTGGGAGTTGAAGTCCAGCTTACAGCCGGGCAGGCTAGGGAACTCTGGGAGTTGAAGTCCAGCTTACAGCCTGGCCGGCTGAGGAACTCTGGGAGTTGAAGTCCAGTTTACAGCCGGGCCGGCTGAGGAACTCTGGGAGTTGAAGTCCAGCTTACAGCCGGGCCGGCTGAGGAACTCTGGGAGTTGAAGTCCAGCTTACAGCAGGCAGGCTAGGGAACTCTGGGAGTTGAAGTCCAGCTTGCAGCCAGGCAGGCTAGGGAACTCTGGGAGTTGAAGTCCAGTTTACAGCCGGGCCGGCTGAGGAACTCTGGGAGTTGAAGTCCAGCTTACAGCCGGACCGGCTGAGGAACTCTGGGAGTTGAAGTCCAGCTTACAGCCGGGCTGGCTGGGGAACTCTGGGAGTTGAAGTCCAGCTTACAGCCGGGCCGGCTGAGGAACTCTGGGAGTTGAAGTCCAGCTTACATCCGGGCCGGCTGGGGAACTCTGGGAGTTGAAGTCCAGCTTACAGCCGGGCCGGCTGGGGAACTCTGGGAGTTGAAGTCCAGCTTACAGCCAGGCAGGCTAGGGAACTCTGGGAGTTGAAGTCCAGCTTACAGCCGGGCCGGCTGAGGAACTCTGGGAGTTGAAGTCCAGCTTGCAGCCGGGCAGGCTAGGGAACTCTGGGAGTTGAAGTCCAGCTTACAGCCGGGCAGGCTAGGGAACTCTGGGAGTTGAAGTCCAGCTTACAGCCTGGCCGGCTGAGGAACTCTGGGAGTTGAAGTCCAGTTTACAGCCGGGCCGGCTGGGGAACTCTGGCAGTTGAAGTCCAGTTTACAGCCTGGCCGGCTGAGGAATTTTGGGAGTTGAAGTCCAGCTTACAGCCGGGCCGGCTGGGGAACTCTGGGAGTTGAAGTGCAGCTTACAGCCGAGCTGGCTGGGAAACTCTGGGAGTTGAAGTCTAGCTTACAGCCGGGCAGGCTGGGGAACTCTGGGAGTTGAAGTCCAGCTTACAGCTGGGCTGGCTGGGGAACTCTGGGAGTCCAGCTTACAGCCTGGCCGGCTGAGGAACTCTGGGAGTTGAAGTCCAGCTTACAGCCGAGCCGGCTGGGGAACTCTGGGAGTTGAAGTCCAGCTTACAGCCTGGCTGGCTGAAGAACTCTGGGAGTTGAAGTCCAGCTTACAGCCGGGCAGGCTAGGGAACTCTGGGAGTTGAAGTCCAGCTTACAGCCTGGCCGGCTGAGGAACTCTGGGAGTTGAAGTCCAGTTTACAGCCGGGCCGGCTGGGGAACTCTGGCAGTTGAAGTCCAGTTTACAGCCTGGCCGGCTGAGGAATTTTGGGAGTTGAAGTCCAGCTTACAGCCGAGCCGGCTGGGGAACTCTGGGAGTTGAAGTGCAGCTTACAGCCGAGCTGGCTGGGAAACTCTGGGAGTTGAAGTCTAGCTTACAGCCGGGCAGGCTGGGGAACTCTGGGAGTTGAAGTCCAGCTTACAGCTGGGCTGGCTGGGGAACTCTGGGAGTCCAGCTTACAGCCTGGCCGGCTGAGGAACTCTGGGAGTTGAAGTCCAGCTTACAGCCGAGCCGGCTGGGGAACTCTGGGAGTTGAAGTCCAGCTTACAGCCTGGCTGGCTGAGGAACTCTGGGAGTTGAAGTCCAGCTTACAGCCTGGCTGGCTGAGGAACTCTGGGAGTTGAAGTCCAGCTTACAGCCTGCCTGGCTGGGGAACTCTGGGAGTTGAAGTCCAGCTTACAGCCGGGCTGGCTGGGGAACTCTGGGAGTTGAAGTCCAGCTTACAGCTGGGCTGGCTGGGGAACTCTGGGAGTTGAAGTCCAGCTTACAGCCGGGCTGGCTGGGGAACTCTGGGAGTTGAAGTCCAGCTTACAGCCTGCCTGGCTGGGGAACTCTACAGTCAGTCACTGTTTTCAGTGCCGTTGCATCTAAGGAACAGTCAGTAAACAGTTGTAAGCCAAGGACTATCTGCCTGTATGGGCAGCTGGAGCCAAGTCGGCAAGTAAATGTCACAGCCAGCTGCTCACCAAGTAAATGCAGGTGAAGCATCTTCTCCCCAAAATGACGTGTCATTTAAAGATAGAGCAACAACAGTCAATCCATCAGAATAGGGCTGCCATGGGACCTTGGAGATCTTCTAGTCCAGCCCCCTTACTTAGGTCGTGCTAGGCGTTCAAATGACCCTTGAACAGTAAAGAGGGAAAAGGAAAAACTCTCCGGACTCCAGAGAGTCGTCACGGGCAGGGTTGACTCTCTCGGAAGCCATTTTGTGGGAGAGGACCAATCGGTGGCTCTGAAAATGCTCCGGGCTTTGGAGTCTGATCTGTTTTTAAAAGTGATCGCCGCCATGGCGAAAATGGTGGAAATTGTGGCTAAAGTCTGAGTTAAGGAGCCGGTTTACGGCTTCCTCAGAAACGAGGAGAACAGGGGCTGACTTAGAAACGAGGAGACGTTGAGTATCTAGTTTTGCCCTCGGCATGAAAGCTGACTGGGTGACTTCGGGTCAAGCGCCAGGAGACGGTGAGTTCTAGTCTCACCTTAGACATAAAATGTGTCTTGGGGTGACTTCGGTTCAACCCCCAGGAGACAGTTCCAATCCCAACTTAATCCCGAAAAACCCCACTGGGTGACTGGACCAGTCCCTCTCTCTCTCTCTCTCAGCCCCACGCACCTCACAGGGTGGTGGTTGTGGGGTGGGGGAGAACAAAAGAGAAGCGACGGTTACGCCTGCTTGCTACCTCAAGTTACTCACAAGGTAGTCAGGATGGAGTAAGTAGCTAATAAATACAGCTGCACGCCATAGGGAATGAGCTGAAATCCCCTAACCAGGTTGTGGGTTCTTCTGATCATCAAGGCACCGTTTTTTTTGGGGGGGGGGATGAATCTTTAGGATCCTGCAAGACCCTCCTGCTCCAAGAGGCGGCCGCTGGCACGACAAGTCTCATTTCTGGCCGAGTTTGGGGAAGAGAAAGAAAGACTTCTGCGACTTCTGCTGTTTTCCTTGCACGCAGCCAAAAGTCTCTCCTCTCCCCCCCCCCTTTCCTGCTGAGAACGGAACTGAGATCCCAAATAAAGATGGGTAGGGGATTTTCCTGCAGACATTTGGGGAGGGAGGGGGGGATTTTTCCGAGGGTCTCCGGTCCGCAGGATTTAAAATTAGGAGTTTGGTGGTCCCTGAGGTCCAAAAGGTTGGCCACCCCTGCCCCTCAGGGAGTGAAATCGGTTTCGGGAGGCTTCCGGTTTGAAGCCCACCGGTCACTTCCTGATCAGAGCTGCCCCTCTCTCTCTCTCTCTCTTTTTTTTTCTTCCTCCCTTCAGCCCATCGAAGCGATGAAGGAAAGCATTCAAGATAAGAAGTATTGGGGGGCCTCCCCTGGCCTCCCCGACCCCATAGGACACCCTGACCAATTTTGCCAGCCTTCCCGGGGATGGCGGGACCCGGAGCGCCAACGAGGCGGCTGCTTCGAAGGGAGCCGGCATCTGGCCTGCGCCCAGAAACCCCTCCCTAGTTTCAACCCCTTGTCCTCCAGCAGCGACGAGGAACAACGCCAGGGCCGATGGGATCTCTCCCGCGTCTCCAGCTGGGGGGTGGCGGAGGCCCCCTCGGCGCTGTCCCGGCACAAAGCCCCCCGGGGGAAGCTGGGCAGGAGCGGCAGGCAGGGGGCCTGGCCTTTCCACGTCGCCCAGGCTCGACGGCGCCCGCAGCTCCTGGGGGCCTCCAGACATTGTTTCCGCCGTAAGCGACAACGAGCGCTGCAGGCCTTCCGCATGTTCCTGTACTCCAAGAGCTCTCTGGCTTTCCACTGGAAGCTGTTGGGCAAGATGGCCGCCAAGGGACGTCGGCGGGGAGGGGCCAAGCGGGCCCGGTTGTCCATGTCCCTCTCCCCCGGCTCTCAGCCCGATGACGACCACCTGCCCGTCTTTCAGAAAAGCTGCCCGTTGGGAGCGGAGGCGGAGGACTGCCAAAGCGCGGCCAAGGGCCGGCCCCACCCTTCTGAGCCCTGCCTGGACTACGCCTTGGGCGGAGCTTTCCCCCCGTCTCCATCCACGCCTCAGCACTCCCGCCTCGGCCTGCTGGGGGCCCTGATGGACGAGGCGTCCCCCTATCCTCAGTACATGGAGCTCCGGCGGGTGAGCTTCGAGAAGGAACCCGGCGCGGTGGAAATCGGGGTGGAAGAACCGGCCGCCCTGCTCAAATATCCGTCCCGGGGGCTTCAAATGTCCCTCAGGACTAGGAAGATGGGAGACCCTCAGCACGGCCTGGACGGAGATGGAGGTAAAAAGGATGTATGTGTGAGCATGTGTGTGTGTGTGTGTGTGTGTGTGTGTGTTTTCCTGCTCTAGAACTCGGATCCAGTTTAGAACGAAGGATGAGCGGAAGATTGTCTTTTCAGATTGCAGCATTGATTAATTTGTTCTCTGGGCCCGGCTATTTATTGATCCGAACGAGATAAATTGGAAGATAAATCCATAACGCGCCCCGAAAAGGTATTTTTTTTTTTTTCCTATTTTTCAAATGACTTCCAAGAGGGGTGGATTTCAACTCCCAGAATTCCCTAGCCAGCATATCAATTTCCCATTTCATGGTCAGGCCATGTATTCTGACCAAGGTTTTCTGAGACGATAACAGTCACACGCTTAGTCGTCCCATCCCCCCCCCCCAAAAAACCCCTCTCTTTTTATGATTTCAATGGCTGTGAATTATACTCATTCCCAGCCCGTAATGAGTCCCAAACAGTCCAAACAGAAGTTCTCCCACCGTCCTTCGGGATAAGGCAGATCAGCACCCACCTTTCATCTCCCTTGAAAGGGTGCCAACCACTAAAATGGCCCATGAGCTGTACGAGGCCAAACGGAGCTTCAGATTTTAAAACCGAGCACAAGGAAACGAAAGTTGCTTCCTGCAAAGACTCCTGTCCCTCTGCTTCCCCTTTATGTCACAGGAGGGGCCAATCACCTCCAAGCCTCACTCCCCCATCTGCCCTTTTTGTCTGAAACGTTCTTTCCTTCTGGCAGCTCTGCATGGACGCCCTTGGGAAACAGACTCCCGCTCTTCCTTTTCCTTAGATTCTACAGGCTCTGAAGTCAGCACATAACTCCTTGATGGTCCCGGCTCCATCTCTGTATCGGACACAGATTTCCTCGTCCGAGTCCTCCCCCCACCTGGACTCCAGGAACGGCTCATGTTCCTCCCCACTGTCCGACTCTGCTGCCATCTCCACAGGCCGCCGGCGGACCACAATCCCATGTAGCCGATATTTAACCTGTTTATTAATTTTAGCTTGCCATGGGTTGTTGATTTTATTTTGCTGAGCTTAAGGTATATTACGTCAATCGCATTCCCGCTATTAAGAAAGCGACCCAATCAAATTTTTTTTTTTTAAAAAAAAAAGATGCGATAAAGAAACTCCGACCTCAATGTGTCCTTTGTCCTTTCCAGGCTGAATTCGGGAGAATCCAGGCTGAATTCTGGAGAATCCAGGCTAAATTCTGGAGAATCCAGGCTGAATTCTGGAGAATCCAGGCTGAATTCTAGAGAATCCAGGCTGAATTCTTGCTGGCTAGGGAATTCTGGGAGCGCCTTCCTTCCTTTACCTGGGGGGAGGTTAAAGGCTGAGCGATTTGGGTAGCGTCACTCCGTCGTGCTTTGGAGTGGTATCACAGGCTGTTGGGACTTGATGTGTGGTGGTTTATAAGGGATTGTCTCAATCGGGGTCTCGTTTTGTGGTTTGGTAAAACTCTTCAGGAAGGAGGCCTCCATCTTTGGCATCCAATCTGGGCCAGTGATTGGGACCCAAAGTGGAGTCTTTTGGAGTCGTGCTGGAGCTGAGCAACTGTTCCGACTCAAACCCTTGTCCAATAAAAGCAACACGACCCGAAAGGAACGGAAAGCTTTGAATGATTCTTAACGAATCCTCCGGTTAAAAGGCTGCTGCGAACTAATTTAAGTTTCATAAGCGCAAGCCTCGCCAAAAACTTGCCGAAAAGAATAACAGATAAGAAATATTTCACAACGCAAGAGTCTTTTCAAAGAGCAACTGAAAGGGACTATCACGTCCATGAGGCTGAGTTTCAAAAACATCTTTGCTTCCTGAGAAGAAGGTCCTATTCACAGCTGGCTTTTCTCTCCTTGAGGGAGGGGCCATGACCTTGCAGCCTTACTTCCCGTGTCACCTGTGCTGCTGCAGCTACTCTTTCCCGCGAGCAATTCCTGCACGCCCTTGGCACAGGCTCCTCGGGAAACTCCTCATCACTGCTGCCACCCCGAACAATCTCCGAAGGCTACAGTCCACTCCCCCTGATGGTCCTGGCTCTCCTCCTGCCGGCGAACCACAACGGGGGACTTTGCTCTCTAGGACCATGGCAACGTTTAAGACCTGGGGTCCTCAACCCCAGGCAGCTGGGAGTTGAAGTCCGCAAGTCTTGAAAGTTGGAGAATTCTGCCCTAGCCGAGAACGTTGCATCGGGGGATACCGTTCGGTTTGGCAGCTCCCCAGATTGTTGGGCGAGCTAGGACCAAAAACAGCCGTGGATGTGACCCGAAAAAACTGGCCCTTCGCCAGTCCATGGGAGCCCCGATTTAACCTCAGCTTCTCACGTACTTAGGAGGAGAGGGCGTGGCGGCTCCAGGAGCCCAACGACTCCCACGGAGCCCACAGCGCTCCAGGCTGCCCTCCTGTGCTCTCTTCCCGGGCTTTGCCCAAATTCACGTTCGTCGCCTCAGTGACCCTCCCTAACGTCCTCTTGACGTTCCTTTTCTCTCCTGTTGCCTTCAAACCGATCGTCAAAAGCAGGCGCAAAAAACAACAACAAACCCCCTCCCCACAGCGATCGGAAGAACCAACGGAAGGAGGGAGGCTTCAGGGGAACCCTCCTCACCCAAGACCAGCCCGAATGCAGAGTTGGAAAGGACCCCGGAGGTTTTCTAGTCCAACCTTCTCTCCCCCGCTCCCCTTCGCCCGCCCGCCCGCCGTCTTGTTCTGACCGAAAGCTTTTTGGTCCCGGCAAAACCCCTTGTCTTCAATGAAGGCGAATTCCCGGCATTCGCGCTCAGCCCAAAGGCCGGACAAACAGTCTTTCCTGGGTGCGACGGAGGAGCACAGACCTCCTCTAGCTTGGAGAGCTGCCAAGTCACTATATTCCAAACGCAGTGCTGACAAGGAAGGACTCAGCACGGAGTCTCTTTGAGAAGCACCAACTGCGGCAATGAGCGAACGAACGAATGGTTTCCTGCGAAGTCGCCCATCCGTCCGTCCCCCCCAATTAAATCATGAGTCTCGAGCCAAACTCTTTTGTCGTTTGCCACCAGCCGGTGTTGCAGACAGCAGCGGAATCGGACAGTTAGGGAAGAAAAGGGGACCAGTCAGGGAGTCTGGAGAAGACTCGGATGAGAGTCCTGCGTCCGATGTCAGGGATGGGGCCGGGACCATCTGGGAAGTGGGGGGCTTGCCTCCGGAGCCTCCGTAGTCTGGCAGCAGCGAGGAAGAGGAGCCAGGGGAGCCTGTTCCCAGTAGACGGCAAGAGCCGCTGAAACAAAAAGGGGGCGACTCAGGAGTAAGGCTGGAAAGTCCATAAGGGATAAAAGTCAGCCCTCAGTGACGAACTCTTTGCAGGAAGCAAGGTCGTTCGATTGGTTCCAAGTCCTCCTTGAAGCTCTGTGTACATGGATTGTACCTTCGGTTGGTTTCTTTTCTAGTTAATTGCCTACTTCTGTTTTTTGGCAGCTTTCCATGGCACTGAAAGGGTGGGTGCTTATCTTGAGGGAATCTTGTTTTTAAGATGAGCTCCGGCTGGGAATGAAAGCAGTTCCCAGCAGTGCAATCAAAGAGGTTTTGCTTTGAAAACAAGCTGGCAATTCATTACGATTGACGAAGCTTCGGTCAGAACCGAAACATCCAAAACTTTGAAAGGATTTCTTGGGAGGTAACATGTCAGCACTGCCTGGGGGTAGCCAGACTCTTGTGACGCATGATTCATTGTCACCTTTGACCCTGGTTTTCCTGCCACCCCTCTGGGTGTATCATCATTCATATCCTCCAATGAGACACGTCTGTTGCCCAGAATCATTGAT
>JAUCBL010000589.1:0-48171 GCA_033807585.1 Hydrophis major
GGAGAGCTCGGATTTCAAAATTAAGTTGATTTTCGTGTTCTACGGCATGCGAACCATTAAATGTATAAATGATATTCGGTTGCTTGCTTTTCCTAAGAAGTTATCGCAAGTTATATCTCAAAATTGAAGATAAAGCTCAGTTTAACAACAATGCATAACTTTTGAAGGAGAGCTCGGATTTCAAAATTAAGTTGATTTTCGTGTTCTACGGCATGCGAACCATTAAATGTATACATGATATTCGGTTGCTTGCTTTTCCTAAGAAGTTATCGCAAGTTATATCTCAAAATTGAAGATAAAGCTCAGTTTAACAACAATGCATAACTTTTGAAGGAGAGCTCGGATTTCAAAATTAAGTTGATTTTCGTGTTCTACGGCATGCGAACCATTAAATGTATACATGATATTCGGTTGCTTGCTTTTCCTAAGAAGTTATCGCAAGTTATATCTCAAAATTGAAGATAAAGCTCAGTTTAACAACAATGCATAACTTTTGAAGGAGAGCTCGGATTTCAAAATTAAGTTGATTTTCGTGTTCTACGGCATGCGAACCATTAAATGTATACATGATATTCGGTTGCTTGCTTTTCCTAAGAAGTTATCGCAAGTTATATCTCAAAATTGAAGATAAAGCTCAGTTTAACAACAATGCATAACTTTTGAAGGAGAGCTCGGATTTCAAAATTAAGTTGATTTTCGTGTTCTACGGCATGCGAACCATTAAATGTATACATGATATTCGGTTGCTTGCTTTTCCTAAGAAGTTATCGCAAGTTATATCTCAAAATTGAAGATAAAGCTCAGTTTAACAACAATGCATAACTTTTGAAGGAGAGCTCGGATTTCAAAATTAAGTTGATTTTCGTGTTCTACGGCATGCGAACCATTAAATGTATACATGATATTCGGTTGCTTGCTTTTCCTAAGAAGTTATCGCAAGTTATATCTCAAAATTGAAGATAAAGCTCAGTTTAACAACAATGCATAACTTTTGAAGGAGAGCTCGGATTTCAAAATTAAGTTGATTTTCGTGTTCTACGGCATGCGAACCATTAAATGTATACATGATATTCGGTTGCTTGCTTTTCCTAAGAAGTTATCGCAAGTTATATCTCAAAATTGAAGATAAAGCTCAGTTTAACAACAATGCATAACTTTTGAAGGAGAGCTCGGATTTCAAAATTAAGTTGATTTTCGTGTTCTACGGCATGCGAACCATTAAATGTATACATGATATTCGGTTGCTTGCTTTTCCTAAGAAGTTATCGCAAGTTATATCTCAAAATTGAAGATAAAGCTCAGTTTAACAACAATGCATAACTTTTGAAGGAGAGCTCGGATTTCAAAATTAAGTTGATTTTCGTGTTCTACGGCATGCGAACCATTAAATGTATACATGATATTCGGTTGCTTGCTTTTCCTAAGAAGTTATCGCAAGTTATATCTCAAAATTGAAGATAAAGCTCAGTTTAACAACAATGCATAACTTTTGAAGGAGAGCTCGGATTTCAAAATTAAGTTGATTTTCGTGTTCTACGGCATGCGAACCATTAAATGTATACATGATATTCGGTTGCTTGCTTTTCCTAAGAAGTTATCGCAAGTTATATCTCAAAATTGAAGATAAAGCTCAGTTTAACAACAATGCATAACTTTTGAAGGAGAGCTCGGATTTCAAAATTAAGTTGATTTTCGTGTTCTACGGCATGCGAACCATTAAATGTATACATGATATTCGGTTGCTTGCTTTTCCTAAGAAGTTATCGCAAGTTATATCTCAAAATTGAAGATAAAGCTCAGTTTAACAACAATGCATAACTTTTGAAGGAGAGCTCGGATTTCAAAATTAAGTTGATTTTCGTGTTCTACGGCATGCGAACCATTAAATGTATACATGATATTCGGTTGCTTGCTTTTCCTAAGAAGTTATCGCAAGTTATATCTCAAAATTGAAGATAAAGCTCAGTTTAACAACAATGCATAACTTTTGAAGGAGAGCTCGGATTTCAAAATTAAGTTGATTTTCGTGTTCTACGGCATGCGAACCATTAAATGTATACATGATATTCGGTTGCTTGCTTTTCCTAAGAAGTTATCGCAAGTTATATCTCAAAATTGAAGATAAAGCTCAGTTTAACAACAATGCATAACTTTTGAAGGAGAGCTCGGATTTCAAAATTAAGTTGATTTTCGTGTTCTACGGCATGCGAACCATTAAATGTATACATGATATTCGGTTGCTTGCTTTTCCTAAGAAGTTATCGCAAGTTATATCTCAAAATTGAAGATAAAGCTCAGTTTAACAACAATGCATAACTTTTGAAGGAGAGCTCGGATTTCAAAATTAAGTTGATTTTCGTGTTCTACGGCATGCGAACCATTAAATGTATACATGATATTCGGTTGCTTGCTTTTCCTAAGAAGTTATCGCAAGTTATATCTCAAAATTGAAGATAAAGCTCAGTTTAACAACAATGCATAACTTTTGAAGGAGAGCTCGGATTTCAAAATTAAGTTGATTTTCGTGTTCTACGGCATGCGAACCATTAAATGTATACATGATATTCGGTTGCTTGCTTTTCCTAAGAAGTTATCGCAAGTTATATCTCAAAATTGAAGATAAAGCTCAGTTTAACAACAATGCATAACTTTTGAAGGAGAGCTCGGATTTCAAAATTAAGTTGATTTTCGTGTTCTACGGCATGCGAACCATTAAATGTATACATGATATTCGGTTGCTTGCTTTTCCTAAGAAGTTATCGCAAGTTATATCTCAAAATTGAAGATAAAGCTCAGTTTAACAACAATGCATAACTTTTGAAGGAGAGCTCGGATTTCAAAATTAAGTTGATTTTCGTGTTCTACGGCATGCGAACCATTAAATGTATACATGATATTCGGTTGCTTGCTTTTCCTAAGAAGTTATCGCAAGTTATATCTCAAAATTGAAGATAAAGCTCAGTTTAACAACAATGCATAACTTTTGAAGGAGAGCTCGGATTTCAAAATTAAGTTGATTTTCGTGTTCTACGGCATGCGAACCATTAAATGTATACATGATATTCGGTTGCTTGCTTTTCCTAAGAAGTTATCGCAAGTTATATCTCAAAATTGAAGATAAAGCTCAGTTTAACAACAATGCATAACTTTTGAAGGAGAGCTCGGATTTCAAAATTAAGTTGATTTTCGTGTTCTACGGCATGCGAACCATTAAATGTATACATGATATTCGGTTGCTTGCTTTTCCTAAGAAGTTATCGCAAGTTATATCTCAAAATTGAAGATAAAGCTCAGTTTAACAACAATGCATAACTTTTGAAGGAGAGCTCGGATTTCAAAATTAAGTTGATTTTCGTGTTCTACGGCATGCGAACCATTAAATGTATACATGATATTCGGTTGCTTGCTTTTCCTAAGAAGTTATCGCAAGTTATATCTCAAAATTGAAGATAAAGCTCAGTTTAACAACAATGCATAACTTTTGAAGGAGAGCTCGGATTTCAAAATTAAGTTGATTTTCGTGTTCTACGGCATGCGAACCATTAAATGTATACATGATATTCGGTTGCTTGCTTTTCCTAAGAAGTTATCGCAAGTTATATCTCAAAATTGAAGATAAAGCTCAGTTTAACAACAATGCATAACTTTTGAAGGAGAGCTCGGATTTCAAAATTAAGTTGATTTTCGTGTTCTACGGCATGCGAACCATTAAATGTATACATGATATTCGGTTGCTTGCTTTTCCTAAGAAGTTATCGCAAGTTATATCTCAAAATTGAAGATAAAGCTCAGTTTAACAACAATGCATAACTTTTGAAGGAGAGCTCGGATTTCAAAATTAAGTTGATTTTCGTGTTCTACGGCATGCGAACCATTAAATGTATACATGATATTCGGTTGCTTGCTTTTCCTAAGAAGTTATCGCAAGTTATATCTCAAAATTGAAGATAAAGCTCAGTTTAACAACAATGCATAACTTTTGAAGGAGAGCTCGGATTTCAAAATTAAGTTGATTTTCGTGTTCTACGGCATGCGAACCATTAAATGTATACATGATATTCGGTTGCTTGCTTTTCCTAAGAAGTTATCGCAAGTTATATCTCAAAATTGAAGATAAAGCTCAGTTTAACAACAATGCATAACTTTTGAAGGAGAGCTCGGATTTCAAAATTAAGTTGATTTTCGTGTTCTACGGCATGCGAACCATTAAATGTATACATGATATTCGGTTGCTTGCTTTTCCTAAGAAGTTATCGCAAGTTATATCTCAAAATTGAAGATAAAGCTCAGTTTAACAACAATGCATAACTTTTGAAGGAGAGCTCGGATTTCAAAATTAAGTTGATTTTCGTGTTCTACGGCATGCGAACCATTAAATGTATACATGATATTCGGTTGCTTGCTTTTCCTAAGAAGTTATCGCAAGTTATATCTCAAAATTGAAGATAAAGCTCAGTTTAACAACAATGCATAACTTTTGAAGGAGAGCTCGGATTTCAAAATTAAGTTGATTTTCGTGTTCTACGGCATGCGAACCATTAAATGTATACATGATATTCGGTTGCTTGCTTTTCCTAAGAAGTTATCGCAAGTTATATCTCAAAATTGAAGATAAAGCTCAGTTTAACAACAATGCATAACTTTTGAAGGAGAGCTCGGATTTCAAAATTAAGTTGATTTTCGTGTTCTACGGCATGCGAACCATTAAATGTATACATGATATTCGGTTGCTTGCTTTTCCTAAGAAGTTATCGCAAGTTATATCTCAAAATTGAAGATAAAGCTCAGTTTAACAACAATGCATAACTTTTGAAGGAGAGCTCGGATTTCAAAATTAAGTTGATTTTCGTGTTCTACGGCATGCGAACCATTAAATGTATACATGATATTCGGTTGCTTGCTTTTCCTAAGAAGTTATCGCAAGTTATATCTCAAAATTGAAGATAAAGCTCAGTTTAACAACAATGCATAACTTTTGAAGGAGAGCTCGGATTTCAAAATTAAGTTGATTTTCGTGTTCTACGGCATGCGAACCATTAAATGTATACATGATATTCGGTTGCTTGCTTTTCCTAAGAAGTTATCGCAAGTTATATCTCAAAATTGAAGATAAAGCTCAGTTTAACAACAATGCATAACTTTTGAAGGAGAGCTCGGATTTCAAAATTAAGTTGATTTTCGTGTTCTACGGCATGCGAACCATTAAATGTATACATGATATTCGGTTGCTTGCTTTTCCTAAGAAGTTATCGCAAGTTATATCTCAAAATTGAAGATAAAGCTCAGTTTAACAACAATGCATAACTTTTGAAGGAGAGCTCGGATTTCAAAATTAAGTTGATTTTCGTGTTCTACGGCATGCGAACCATTAAATGTATACATGATATTCGGTTGCTTGCTTTTCCTAAGAAGTTATCGCAAGTTATATCTCAAAATTGAAGATAAAGCTCAGTTTAACAACAATGCATAACTTTTGAAGGAGAGCTCGGATTTCAAAATTAAGTTGATTTTCGTGTTCTACGGCATGCGAACCATTAAATGTATACATGATATTCGGTTGCTTGCTTTTCCTAAGAAGTTATCGCAAGTTATATCTCAAAATTGAAGATAAAGCTCAGTTTAACAACAATGCATAACTTTTGAAGGAGAGCTCGGATTTCAAAATTAAGTTGATTTTCGTGTTCTACGGCATGCGAACCATTAAATGTATACATGATATTCGGTTGCTTGCTTTTCCTAAGAAGTTATCGCAAGTTATATCTCAAAATTGAAGATAAAGCTCAGTTTAACAACAATGCATAACTTTTGAAGGAGAGCTCGGATTTCAAAATTAAGTTGATTTTCGTGTTCTACGGCATGCGAACCATTAAATGTATACATGATATTCGGTTGCTTGCTTTTCCTAAGAAGTTATCGCAAGTTATATCTCAAAATTGAAGATAAAGCTCAGTTTAACAACAATGCATAACTTTTGAAGGAGAGCTCGGATTTCAAAATTAAGTTGATTTTCGTGTTCTACGGCATGCGAACCATTAAATGTATACATGATATTCGGTTGCTTGCTTTTCCTAAGAAGTTATCGCAAGTTATATCTCAAAATTGAAGATAAAGCTCAGTTTAACAACAATGCATAACTTTTGAAGGAGAGCTCGGATTTCAAAATTAAGTTGATTTTCGTGTTCTACGGCATGCGAACCATTAAATGTATACATGATATTCGGTTGCTTGCTTTTCCTAAGAAGTTATCGCAAGTTATATCTCAAAATTGAAGATAAAGCTCAGTTTAACAACAATGCATAACTTTTGAAGGAGAGCTCGGATTTCAAAATTAAGTTGATTTTCGTGTTCTACGGCATGCGAACCATTAAATGTATACATGATATTCGGTTGCTTGCTTTTCCTAAGAAGTTATCGCAAGTTATATCTCAAAATTGAAGATAAAGCTCAGTTTAACAACAATGCATAACTTTTGAAGGAGAGCTCGGATTTCAAAATTAAGTTGATTTTCGTGTTCTACGGCATGCGAACCATTAAATGTATACATGATATTCGGTTGCTTGCTTTTCCTAAGAAGTTATCGCAAGTTATATCTCAAAATTGAAGATAAAGCTCAGTTTAACAACAATGCATAACTTTTGAAGGAGAGCTCGGATTTCAAAATTAAGTTGATTTTCGTGTTCTACGGCATGCGAACCATTAAATGTATACATGATATTCGGTTGCTTGCTTTTCCTAAGAAGTTATCGCAAGTTATATCTCAAAATTGAAGATAAAGCTCAGTTTAACAACAATGCATAACTTTTGAAGGAGAGCTCGGATTTCAAAATTAAGTTGATTTTCGTGTTCTACGGCATGCGAACCATTAAATGTATACATGATATTCGGTTGCTTGCTTTTCCTAAGAAGTTATCGCAAGTTATATCTCAAAATTGAAGATAAAGCTCAGTTTAACAACAATGCATAACTTTTGAAGGAGAGCTCGGATTTCAAAATTAAGTTGATTTTCGTGTTCTACGGCATGCGAACCATTAAATGTATACATGATATTCGGTTGCTTGCTTTTCCTAAGAAGTTATCGCAAGTTATATCTCAAAATTGAAGATAAAGCTCAGTTTAACAACAATGCATAACTTTTGAAGGAGAGCTCGGATTTCAAAATTAAGTTGATTTTCGTGTTCTACGGCATGCGAACCATTAAATGTATACATGATATTCGGTTGCTTGCTTTTCCTAAGAAGTTATCGCAAGTTATATCTCAAAATTGAAGATAAAGCTCAGTTTAACAACAATGCATAACTTTTGAAGGAGAGCTCGGATTTCAAAATTAAGTTGATTTTCGTGTTCTACGGCATGCGAACCATTAAATGTATACATGATATTCGGTTGCTTGCTTTTCCTAAGAAGTTATCGCAAGTTATATCTCAAAATTGAAGATAAAGCTCAGTTTAACAACAATGCATAACTTTTGAAGGAGAGCTCGGATTTCAAAATTAAGTTGATTTTCGTGTTCTACGGCATGCGAACCATTAAATGTATACATGATATTCGGTTGCTTGCTTTTCCTAAGAAGTTATCGCAAGTTATATCTCAAAATTGAAGATAAAGCTCAGTTTAACAACAATGCATAACTTTTGAAGGAGAGCTCGGATTTCAAAATTAAGTTGATTTTCGTGTTCTACGGCATGCGAACCATTAAATGTATACATGATATTCGGTTGCTTGCTTTTCCTAAGAAGTTATCGCAAGTTATATCTCAAAATTGAAGATAAAGCTCAGTTTAACAACAATGCATAACTTTTGAAGGAGAGCTCGGATTTCAAAATTAAGTTGATTTTCGTGTTCTACGGCATGCGAACCATTAAATGTATACATGATATTCGGTTGCTTGCTTTTCCTAAGAAGTTATCGCAAGTTATATCTCAAAATTGAAGATAAAGCTCAGTTTAACAACAATGCATAACTTTTGAAGGAGAGCTCGGATTTCAAAATTAAGTTGATTTTCGTGTTCTACGGCATGCGAACCATTAAATGTATACATGATATTCGGTTGCTTGCTTTTCCTAAGAAGTTATCGCAAGTTATATCTCAAAATTGAAGATAAAGCTCAGTTTAACAACAATGCATAACTTTTGAAGGAGAGCTCGGATTTCAAAATTAAGTTGATTTTCGTGTTCTACGGCATGCGAACCATTAAATGTATACATGATATTCGGTTGCTTGCTTTTCCTAAGAAGTTATCGCAAGTTATATCTCAAAATTGAAGATAAAGCTCAGTTTAACAACAATGCATAACTTTTGAAGGAGAGCTCGGATTTCAAAATTAAGTTGATTTTCGTGTTCTACGGCATGCGAACCATTAAATGTATACATGATATTCGGTTGCTTGCTTTTCCTAAGAAGTTATCGCAAGTTATATCTCAAAATTGAAGATAAAGCTCAGTTTAACAACAATGCATAACTTTTGAAGGAGAGCTCGGATTTCAAAATTAAGTTGATTTTCGTGTTCTACGGCATGCGAACCATTAAATGTATACATGATATTCGGTTGCTTGCTTTTCCTAAGAAGTTATCGCAAGTTATATCTCAAAATTGAAGATAAAGCTCAGTTTAACAACAATGCATAACTTTTGAAGGAGAGCTCGGATTTCAAAATTAAGTTGATTTTCGTGTTCTACGGCATGCGAACCATTAAATGTATACATGATATTCGGTTGCTTGCTTTTCCTAAGAAGTTATCGCAAGTTATATCTCAAAATTGAAGATAAAGCTCAGTTTAACAACAATGCATAACTTTTGAAGGAGAGCTCGGATTTCAAAATTAAGTTGATTTTCGTGTTCTACGGCATGCGAACCATTAAATGTATACATGATATTCGGTTGCTTGCTTTTCCTAAGAAGTTATCGCAAGTTATATCTCAAAATTGAAGATAAAGCTCAGTTTAACAACAATGCATAACTTTTGAAGGAGAGCTCGGATTTCAAAATTAAGTTGATTTTCGTGTTCTACGGCATGCGAACCATTAAATGTATACATGATATTCGGTTGCTTGCTTTTCCTAAGAAGTTATCGCAAGTTATATCTCAAAATTGAAGATAAAGCTCAGTTTAACAACAATGCATAACTTTTGAAGGAGAGCTCGGATTTCAAAATTAAGTTGATTTTCGTGTTCTACGGCATGCGAACCATTAAATGTATACATGATATTCGGTTGCTTGCTTTTCCTAAGAAGTTATCGCAAGTTATATCTCAAAATTGAAGATAAAGCTCAGTTTAACAACAATGCATAACTTTTGAAGGAGAGCTCGGATTTCAAAATTAAGTTGATTTTCGTGTTCTACGGCATGCGAACCATTAAATGTATACATGATATTCGGTTGCTTGCTTTTCCTAAGAAGTTATCGCAAGTTATATCTCAAAATTGAAGATAAAGCTCAGTTTAACAACAATGCATAACTTTTGAAGGAGAGCTCGGATTTCAAAATTAAGTTGATTTTCGTGTTCTACGGCATGCGAACCATTAAATGTATACATGATATTCGGTTGCTTGCTTTTCCTAAGAAGTTATCGCAAGTTATATCTCAAAATTGAAGATAAAGCTCAGTTTAACAACAATGCATAACTTTTGAAGGAGAGCTCGGATTTCAAAATTAAGTTGATTTTCGTGTTCTACGGCATGCGAACCATTAAATGTATACATGATATTCGGTTGCTTGCTTTTCCTAAGAAGTTATCGCAAGTTATATCTCAAAATTGAAGATAAAGCTCAGTTTAACAACAATGCATAACTTTTGAAGGAGAGCTCGGATTTCAAAATTAAGTTGATTTTCGTGTTCTACGGCATGCGAACCATTAAATGTATACATGATATTCGGTTGCTTGCTTTTCCTAAGAAGTTATCGCAAGTTATATCTCAAAATTGAAGATAAAGCTCAGTTTAACAACAATGCATAACTTTTGAAGGAGAGCTCGGATTTCAAAATTAAGTTGATTTTCGTGTTCTACGGCATGCGAACCATTAAATGTATACATGATATTCGGTTGCTTGCTTTTCCTAAGAAGTTATCGCAAGTTATATCTCAAAATTGAAGATAAAGCTCAGTTTAACAACAATGCATAACTTTTGAAGGAGAGCTCGGATTTCAAAATTAAGTTGATTTTCGTGTTCTACGGCATGCGAACCATTAAATGTATACATGATATTCGGTTGCTTGCTTTTCCTAAGAAGTTATCGCAAGTTATATCTCAAAATTGAAGATAAAGCTCAGTTTAACAACAATGCATAACTTTTGAAGGAGAGCTCGGATTTCAAAATTAAGTTGATTTTCGTGTTCTACGGCATGCGAACCATTAAATGTATACATGATATTCGGTTGCTTGCTTTTCCTAAGAAGTTATCGCAAGTTATATCTCAAAATTGAAGATAAAGCTCAGTTTAACAACAATGCATAACTTTTGAAGGAGAGCTCGGATTTCAAAATTAAGTTGATTTTCGTGTTCTACGGCATGCGAACCATTAAATGTATACATGATATTCGGTTGCTTGCTTTTCCTAAGAAGTTATCGCAAGTTATATCTCAAAATTGAAGATAAAGCTCAGTTTAACAACAATGCATAACTTTTGAAGGAGAGCTCGGATTTCAAAATTAAGTTGATTTTCGTGTTCTACGGCATGCGAACCATTAAATGTATACATGATATTCGGTTGCTTGCTTTTCCTAAGAAGTTATCGCAAGTTATATCTCAAAATTGAAGATAAAGCTCAGTTTAACAACAATGCATAACTTTTGAAGGAGAGCTCGGATTTCAAAATTAAGTTGATTTTCGTGTTCTACGGCATGCGAACCATTAAATGTATACATGATATTCGGTTGCTTGCTTTTCCTAAGAAGTTATCGCAAGTTATATCTCAAAATTGAAGATAAAGCTCAGTTTAACAACAATGCATAACTTTTGAAGGAGAGCTCGGATTTCAAAATTAAGTTGATTTTCGTGTTCTACGGCATGCGAACCATTAAATGTATACATGATATTCGGTTGCTTGCTTTTCCTAAGAAGTTATCGCAAGTTATATCTCAAAATTGAAGATAAAGCTCAGTTTAACAACAATGCATAACTTTTGAAGGAGAGCTCGGATTTCAAAATTAAGTTGATTTTCGTGTTCTACGGCATGCGAACCATTAAATGTATACATGATATTCGGTTGCTTGCTTTTCCTAAGAAGTTATCGCAAGTTATATCTCAAAATTGAAGATAAAGCTCAGTTTAACAACAATGCATAACTTTTGAAGGAGAGCTCGGATTTCAAAATTAAGTTGATTTTCGTGTTCTACGGCATGCGAACCATTAAATGTATACATGATATTCGGTTGCTTGCTTTTCCTAAGAAGTTATCGCAAGTTATATCTCAAAATTGAAGATAAAGCTCAGTTTAACAACAATGCATAACTTTTGAAGGAGAGCTCGGATTTCAAAATTAAGTTGATTTTCGTGTTCTACGGCATGCGAACCATTAAATGTATACATGATATTCGGTTGCTTGCTTTTCCTAAGAAGTTATCGCAAGTTATATCTCAAAATTGAAGATAAAGCTCAGTTTAACAACAATGCATAACTTTTGAAGGAGAGCTCGGATTTCAAAATTAAGTTGATTTTCGTGTTCTACGGCATGCGAACCATTAAATGTATACATGATATTCGGTTGCTTGCTTTTCCTAAGAAGTTATCGCAAGTTATATCTCAAAATTGAAGATAAAGCTCAGTTTAACAACAATGCATAACTTTTGAAGGAGAGCTCGGATTTCAAAATTAAGTTGATTTTCGTGTTCTACGGCATGCGAACCATTAAATGTATACATGATATTCGGTTGCTTGCTTTTCCTAAGAAGTTATCGCAAGTTATATCTCAAAATTGAAGATAAAGCTCAGTTTAACAACAATGCATAACTTTTGAAGGAGAGCTCGGATTTCAAAATTAAGTTGATTTTCGTGTTCTACGGCATGCGAACCATTAAATGTATACATGATATTCGGTTGCTTGCTTTTCCTAAGAAGTTATCGCAAGTTATATCTCAAAATTGAAGATAAAGCTCAGTTTAACAACAATGCATAACTTTTGAAGGAGAGCTCGGATTTCAAAATTAAGTTGATTTTCGTGTTCTACGGCATGCGAACCATTAAATGTATACATGATATTCGGTTGCTTGCTTTTCCTAAGAAGTTATCGCAAGTTATATCTCAAAATTGAAGATAAAGCTCAGTTTAACAACAATGCATAACTTTTGAAGGAGAGCTCGGATTTCAAAATTAAGTTGATTTTCGTGTTCTACGGCATGCGAACCATTAAATGTATACATGATATTCGGTTGCTTGCTTTTCCTAAGAAGTTATCGCAAGTTATATCTCAAAATTGAAGATAAAGCTCAGTTTAACAACAATGCATAACTTTTGAAGGAGAGCTCGGATTTCAAAATTAAGTTGATTTTCGTGTTCTACGGCATGCGAACCATTAAATGTATACATGATATTCGGTTGCTTGCTTTTCCTAAGAAGTTATCGCAAGTTATATCTCAAAATTGAAGATAAAGCTCAGTTTAACAACAATGCATAACTTTTGAAGGAGAGCTCGGATTTCAAAATTAAGTTGATTTTCGTGTTCTACGGCATGCGAACCATTAAATGTATACATGATATTCGGTTGCTTGCTTTTCCTAAGAAGTTATCGCAAGTTATATCTCAAAATTGAAGATAAAGCTCAGTTTAACAACAATGCATAACTTTTGAAGGAGAGCTCGGATTTCAAAATTAAGTTGATTTTCGTGTTCTACGGCATGCGAACCATTAAATGTATACATGATATTCGGTTGCTTGCTTTTCCTAAGAAGTTATCGCAAGTTATATCTCAAAATTGAAGATAAAGCTCAGTTTAACAACAATGCATAACTTTTGAAGGAGAGCTCGGATTTCAAAATTAAGTTGATTTTCGTGTTCTACGGCATGCGAACCATTAAATGTATACATGATATTCGGTTGCTTGCTTTTCCTAAGAAGTTATCGCAAGTTATATCTCAAAATTGAAGATAAAGCTCAGTTTAACAACAATGCATAACTTTTGAAGGAGAGCTCGGATTTCAAAATTAAGTTGATTTTCGTGTTCTACGGCATGCGAACCATTAAATGTATACATGATATTCGGTTGCTTGCTTTTCCTAAGAAGTTATCGCATGTTATATCTCAAAATTGAAGATAAAGCTCAGTTTAACAACAATGCATAACTTTTGAAGGAGAGCTCGGATTTCAAAATTAAGTTGATTTTCGTGTTCTACGGCATGCGAACCATTAAATGTATACATGATATTCGGTTGCTTGCTTTTCCTAAGAAGTTATCGCAAGTTATATCTCAAAATTGAAGATAAAGCTCAGTTTAACAACAATGCATAACTTTTGAAGGAGAGCTCGGATTTCAAAATTAAGTTGATTTTCGTGTTCTACGGCATGCGAACCATTAAATGTATACATGATATTCGGTTGCTTGCTTTTCCTAAGAAGTTATCGCAAGTTATATCTCAAAATTGAAGATAAAGCTCAGTTTAACAACAATGCATAACTTTTGAAGGAGAGCTCGGATTTCAAAATTAAGTTGATTTTCGTGTTCTACGGCATGCGAACCATTAAATGTATACATGATATTCGGTTGCTTGCTTTTCCTAAGAAGTTATCGCAAGTTATATCTCAAAATTGAAGATAAAGCTCAGTTTAACAACAATGCATAACTTTTGAAGGAGAGCTCGGATTTCAAAATTAAGTTGATTTTCGTGTTCTACGGCATGCGAACCATTAAATGTATACATGATATTCGGTTGCTTGCTTTTCCTAAGAAGTTATCGCAAGTTATATCTCAAAATTGAAGATAAAGCTCAGTTTAACAACAATGCATAACTTTTGAAGGAGAGCTCGGATTTCAAAATTAAGTTGATTTTCGTGTTCTACGGCATGCGAACCATTAAATGTATACATGATATTCGGTTGCTTGCTTTTCCTAAGAAGTTATCGCAAGTTATATCTCAAAATTGAAGATAAAGCTCAGTTTAACAACAATGCATAACTTTTGAAGGAGAGCTCGGATTTCAAAATTAAGTTGATTTTCGTGTTCTACGGCATGCGAACCATTAAATGTATACATGATATTCGGTTGCTTGCTTTTCCTAAGAAGTTATCGCAAGTTATATCTCAAAATTGAAGATAAAGCTCAGTTTAACAACAATGCATAACTTTTGAAGGAGAGCTCGGATTTCAAAATTAAGTTGATTTTCGTGTTCTACGGCATGCGAACCATTAAATGTATACATGATATTCGGTTGCTTGCTTTTCCTAAGAAGTTATCGCAAGTTATATCTCAAAATTGAAGATAAAGCTCAGTTTAACAACAATGCATAACTTTTGAAGGAGAGCTCGGATTTCAAAATTAAGTTGATTTTCGTGTTCTACGGCATGCGAACCATTAAATGTATACATGATATTCGGTTGCTTGCTTTTCCTAAGAAGTTATCGCAAGTTATATCTCAAAATTGAAGATAAAGCTCAGTTTAACAACAATGCATAACTTTTGAAGGAGAGCTCGGATTTCAAAATTAAGTTGATTTTCGTGTTCTACGGCATGCGAACCATTAAATGTATACATGATATTCGGTTGCTTGCTTTTCCTAAGAAGTTATCGCAAGTTATATCTCAAAATTGAAGATAAAGCTCAGTTTAACAACAATGCATAACTTTTGAAGGAGAGCTCGGATTTCAAAATTAAGTTGATTTTCGTGTTCTACGGCATGCGAACCATTAAATGTATACATGATATTCGGTTGCTTGCTTTTCCTAAGAAGTTATCGCAAGTTATATCTCAAAATTGAAGATAAAGCTCAGTTTAACAACAATGCATAACTTTTGAAGGAGAGCTCGGATTTCAAAATTAAGTTGATTTTCGTGTTCTACGGCATGCGAACCATTAAATGTATACATGATATTCGGTTGCTTGCTTTTCCTAAGAAGTTATCGCAAGTTATATCTCAAAATTGAAGATAAAGCTCAGTTTAACAACAATGCATAACTTTTGAAGGAGAGCTCGGATTTCAAAATTAAGTTGATTTTCGTGTTCTACGGCATGCGAACCATTAAATGTATACATGATATTCGGTTGCTTGCTTTTCCTAAGAAGTTATCGCAAGTTATATCTCAAAATTGAAGATAAAGCTCAGTTTAACAACAATGCATAACTTTTGAAGGAGAGCTCGGATTTCAAAATTAAGTTGATTTTCGTGTTCTACGGCATGCGAACCATTAAATGTATACATGATATTCGGTTGCTTGCTTTTCCTAAGAAGTTATCGCAAGTTATATCTCAAAATTGAAGATAAAGCTCAGTTTAACAACAATGCATAACTTTTGAAGGAGAGCTCGGATTTCAAAATTAAGTTGATTTTCGTGTTCTACGGCATGCGAACCATTAAATGTATACATGATATTCGGTTGCTTGCTTTTCCTGAAAAGTTATCGCAAGTTATATCTCAAAATTGAAGATAAAGCTCAGTTTAACAACAATGCATAACTTTTGAAGGAGAGCTCGGATTTCAAAATTAAGTTGATTTTCGTGTTCTACGGCATGCGAACCATTAAATGTATACATGATATTCGGTTGCTTGCTTTTCCTAAGAAGTTATCGCAAGTTATATCTCAAAATTGAAGATAAAGCTCAGTTTAACAACAATGCATAACTTTTGAAGGAGAGCTCGGATTTCAAAATTAAGTTGATTTTCGTGTTCTTTTGAAGGAGAGCTCGGATTTCAAAATTAAGTGTTCTACGGCATGCGAATCATTAAATGTATACATGATATTCGGTTGCTTGCTTTTCCTAAGAAGTTATCGCAAGTTATATCTCAAAATTGAAGATAAAGCTCAGTTTAACAACAATGCATAACTTTTGAAGGAGAGCTCGGATTTCAAAATTAAGTTGATTTTCGTGCTCTACGGCATGCGAACCATTAAATGTATACATGATATTCGGTTGCTTGCTTTTCCTAAGAAGTTATCGCAAGTTATATCTCAAAATTGAAGATAAAGCTCAGTTTAACAACAATGCATAACTTTTGAAGGAGAGCTCGGATTTCAAAATTAAGTTGATTTTCGTGTTCTACGGCATGCGAACCATTAAATGTATACATGATATTCGGTTGCTTGCTTTTCCTAAGAAGTTATCGCAAGTTATATCTCAAAATTGAAGATAAAGCTCAGTTTAACAACAATGCATAACTTTTGAAGGAGAGCTCGGATTTCAAAATTAAGTTGATTTTCGTGTTCTACGGCATGCGAACCATTAAATGTATACATGATATTCGGTTGCTTGCTTTTCCTAAGAAGTTATCGCAAGTTATATCTCAAAATTGAAGATAAAGCTCAGTTTAACAACAATGCATAACTTTTGAAGGAGAGCTCGGATTTCAAAATTAAGTTGATTTTCGTGTTCTACGGCATGCGAACCATTAAATGTATACATGATATTCGGTTGCTTGCTTTTCCTGAAAAGTTATCGCAAGTTATATCTCAAAATTGAAGATAAAGCTCAGTTTAACAACAATGCATAACTTTTGAAGGAGAGCTCGGATTTCAAAATTAAGTTGATTTTCGTGTTCTACGGCATGCGAACCATTAAATGTATACATGATATTCGGTTGCTTGCTTTTCCTAAGAAGTTATCGCAAGTTATATCTCAAAATTGAAGATAAAGCTCAGTTTAACAATGCATAACTTTTGAAGGAGAGCTCGGATTTCAAAATTAAGTTGATTTTCGTGTTCTACGGCATGCGAGCCATTAAATGTATACATGATATTCGGTTGCTTGCTTTTCCTAAGAAGTTATCGCAAGTTATATCTCAAAATTGAAGATAAAGCTCAGTTTAACAACAATGCATAACTTTTGAAGGAGAGCTCGGATTTCAAAATTAAGTTGATTTTCGTGTTCTACGGCATGCGAACCATTAAATGTATACATGATATTCGGTTGCTTGCTTTTCCTAAGAAGTTATCGCAAGTTATATCTCAAAATTGAAGATAAAGCTCAGTTTAACAACAATGCATAACTTTTGAAGGAGAGCTCGGATTTCAAAATTAAGTTGATTTTCGTGTTCTACGGCATGCGAACCATTAAATGTATACATGATATTCGGTTGCTTGCTTTTCCTAAGAAGTTATCGCAAGTTATATCTCAAAATTGAAGATAAAGCTCAGTTTAACAACAATGCATAACTTTTGAAGGAGAGCTCGGATTTCAAAATTAAGTTGATTTTCGTGTTCTACGGCATGCGAACCATTAAATGTATACATGATATTCGGTTGCTTGCTTTTCCTGAAAAGTTATCGCAAGTTATATCTCAAAATTGAAGATAAAGCTCAGTTTAACAACAATGCATAACTTTTGAAGGAGAGCTCGGATTTCAAAATTAAGTTGATTTTCGTGTTCTACGGCATGCGAACCATTAAATGTATACATGATATTCGGTTGCTTGCTTTTCCTAAGAAGTTATCGCAAGTTATATCTCAAAATTGAAGATAAAGCTCAGTTTAACAACAATGCATAACTTTTGAAGGAGAGCTCGGATTTCAAAATTAGGTTGATTTTCGTGTTCTACGGCATGCGAACCATTAAATGTATACATGATATTCGGTTGCTTGCTTTTCCTAAGAAGTTATCGCAAGTTATATCTCAAAATTGAAGATAAAGCTCAGTTTAACAACAATGCATAACTTTTGAAGGAGAGCTCGGATTTCAAAATTAAGTTGATTTTCGTGTTCTACGGCATGCGAACCATTAAATGTATACATGATATTCGGTTGCTTGCTTTTCCTAAGAAGTTATCGCAAGTTATATCTCAAAATTGAAGATAAAGCTCAGTTTAACAACAATGCATAACTTTTGAAGGAGAGCTCGGATTTCAAAATTAAGTTGATTTTCGTGTTCTACGGCATGCGAACCATTAAATGTATACATGATATTCGGTTGCTTGCTTTTCCTAAGAAGTTATCGCAAGTTATATCTCAAAATTGAAGATAAAGCTCAGTTTAACAACAATGCATAACTTTTGAAGGAGAGCTCGGATTTCAAAATTAAGTTGATTTTCGTGTTCTACGGCATGCGAACCATTAAATGTATACATGATATTCGGTTGCTTGCTTTTCCTAAGAAGTTATCGCAAGTTATATCTCAAAATTGAAGATAAAGCTCAGTTTAACAACAATGCATAACTTTTGAAGGAGAGCTCGGATTTCAAAATTAAGTTGATTTTCGTGGTCTACGGCATGCGAACCATTAAATGTATACATGATATTCGGTTGCTTGCTTTTCCTAAGAAGTTATCGCAAGTTATATCTCAAAATTGAAGATAAAGCTCAGTTTAACAACAATGCATAACTTTTGAAGGAGAGCTCGGATTTCAAAATTAAGTTGATTTTCGTGTTCTACGCCATGCGAACCATTAAATGTATACATGATATTCGGTTGCTTGCTTTTCCTAAGAAGTTATCGCAAGTTATATCTCAAAATTGAAGATAAAGCTCAGTTTAACAACAATGCATAACTTTTGAAGGAGAGCTCGGATTTCAAAATTAAGTTGATTTTCGTGTTCTACGGCATGCGAACCATTAAATGTATACATGATATTCGGTTGCTTGCTTTTCCTGAAAAGTTATCGCAAGTTATATCTCAAAATTGAAGATAAAGCTCAGTTTAACAACAATGCATAACTTTTGAAGGAGAGCTCGGATTTCAAAATTAAGTTGATTTTCGTGTTCTACGGCATGCGAACCATTAAATGTATACATGATATTCGGTTGCTTGCTTTTCCTAAGAAGTTATCGCAAGTTATATCTCAAAATTGAAGATAAAGCTCAGTTTAACAACAATGCATAACTTTTGAAGGAGAGCTCGGATTTCAAAATTAAGTTGATTTTCGTGTTCTACGGCATGCGAATCATTAAATGTATACATGATATTCGGTTGCTTGCTTTTCCTAAGAAGTTATCGCAAGTTATATCTCAAAATTGAAGATAAAGCTCAGTTTAACAACAATGCATAACTTTTGAAGGAGAGCTCGGATTTCAAAATTAAGTTGATTTTCGTGTTCTACGGCATGCGAACCATTAAATGTATACATGATATTCGGTTGCTTGCTTTTCCTAAGAAGTTATCGCAAGTTATATCTCAAAATTGAAGATAAAGCTCAGTTTAACAACAATGCATAACTTTTGAAGGAGAGCTCGGATTTCAAAATTAAGTTGATTTTCGTGTTCTACGGCATGCGAACCATTAAATGTATACATGATATTCGGTTGCTTGCTTTTCCTAAGAAGTTATCGCAAGTTATATCTCAAAATTGAAGATAAAGCTCAGTTTAACAACAATGCATAACTTTTGAAGGAGAGCTCGGATTTCAAAATTAAGTTGATTTTCGTGTTCTACGGCATGCGAACCATTAAATGTATACATGATATTCGGTTGCTTGCTTTTCCTAAGAAGTTATCGCAAGTTATATCTCAAAATTGAAGATAAAGCTCAGTTTAACAACAATGCATAACTTTTGAAGGAGAGCTCGGATTTCAAAATTAAGTTGATTTTCGTGTTCTACGGCATGCGAACCATTAAATGTATACATGATATTCGGTTGCTTGCTTTTCCTAAGAAGTTATCGCAAGTTATATCTCAAAATTGAAGATAAAGCTCAGTTTAACAACAATGCATAACTTTTGAAGGAGAGCTCGGATTTCAAAATTAAGTTGATTTTCGTGTTCTACGGCATGCGAACCATTAAATGTATACATGATATTCGGTTGCTTGCTTTTCCTAAGAAGTTATCGCAAGTTATATCTCAAAATTGAAGATAAAGCTCAGTTTAACAACAATGCATAACTTTTGAAGGAGAGCTCGGATTTCAAAATTAAGTTGATTTTCGTGTTCTACGGCATGCGAACCATTAAATGTATACATGATATTCGGTTGCTTGCTTTTCCTAAGAAGTTATCGCAAGTTATATCTCAAAATTGAAGATAAAGCTCAGTTTAACAACAATGCATAACTTTTGAAGGAGAGCTCGGATTTCAAAATTAAGTTGATTTTCGTGTTCTACGGCATGCGAACCATTAAATGTATACATGATATTCGGTTGCTTGCTTTTCCTAAGAAGTTATCGCAAGTTATATCTCAAAATTGAAGATAAAGCTCAGTTTAACAACAATGCATAACTTTTGAAGGAGAGCTCGGATTTCAAAATTAAGTTGATTTTCGTGTTCTACGGCATGCGAACCATTAAATGTATACATGATATTCGGTTGCTTGCTTTTCCTGAAAAGTTATCGCAAGTTATATCTCAAAATTGAAGATAAAGCTCAGTTTAACAACAATGCATAACTTTTGAAGGAGAGCTCGGATTTCAAAATTAAGTTGATTTTCGTGTTCTACGGCATGCGAACCATTAAATGTATACATGATATTCGGTTGCTTGCTTTTCCTAAGAAGTTATCGCAAGTTATATCTCAAAATTGAAGATAAAGCTCAGTTTAACAACAATGCATAACTTTTGAAGGAGAGCTCGGATTTCAAAATTAAGTTGATTTTCGTGTTCTACGGCATGCGAATCATTAAATGTATACATGATATTCGGTTGCTTGCTTTTCCTAAGAAGTTATCGCAAGTTATATCTCAAAATTGAAGATAAAGCTCAGTTTAACAACAATGCATAACTTTTGAAGGAGAGCTCGGATTTCAAAATTAAGTTGATTTTCGTGTTCTACGGCATGCGAACCATTAAATGTATACATGATATTCGGTTGCTTGCTTTTCCTAAGAAGTTATCGCAAGTTATATCTCAAAATTGAAGATAAAGCTCAGTTTAACAACAATGCATAACTTTTGAAGGAGAGCTCGGATTTCAAAATTAAGTTGATTTTCGTGTTCTACGGCATGCGAACCATTAAATGTATACATGATATTCGGTTGCTTGCTTTTCCTAAGAAGTTATCGCAAGTTATATCTCAAAATTGAAGATAAAGCTCAGTTTAACAACAATGCATGACTTTTGAAGGAGAGCTCGGATTTCAAAATTAAGTTGATTTTCGTGTTCTACGGCATGCGAACCATTAAATGTATACATGATATTCGGTTGCTTGCTTTTCCTAAGAAGTTATCGCAAGTTATATCTCAAAATTGAAGATAAAGCTCAGTTTAACAACAATGCATAACTTTTGAAGGAGAGCTCGGATTTCAAAATTAAGTTGATTTTCGTGTTCTACGGCATGCGAACCATTAAATGTATACATGATATTCGGTTGCTTGCTTTTCCTAAGAAGTTATCGCAAGTTATATCTCAAAATTGAAGATAAAGCTCAGTTTAACAACAATGCATAACTTTTGAAGGAGAGCTCGGATTTCAAAATTAAGTTGATTTTCGTGTTCTACGGCATGCGAACCATTAAATGTATACATGATATTCGGTTGCTTGCTTTTCCTGAAAAGTTATCGCAAGTTATATCTCAAAATTGAAGATAAAGCTCAGTTTAACAACAATGCATAACTTTTGAAGGAGAGCTCGGATTTCAAAATTAAGTTGATTTTCGTGTTCTACGGCATGCGAACCATTAAATGTATACATGATATTCGGTTGCTTGCTTTTCCTAAGAAGTTATCGCAAGTTATATCTCAAAATTGAAGATAAAGCTCAGTTTAACAACAATGCATAACTTTTGAAGGAGAGCTCGGATTTCAAAATTAAGTTGATTTTCGTGTTCTTTTGAAGGAGAGCTCGGATTTCAAAATTAAGTGTTCTACGGCATGCGAATCATTAAATGTATACATGATATTCGGTTGCTTGCTTTTCCTAAGAAGTTATCGCAAGTTATATCTCAAAATTGAAGATAAAGCTCAGTTTAACAACAATGCATAACTTTTGAAGGAGAGCTCGGATTTCAAAATTAAGTTGATTTTCGTGTTCTACGGCATGCGAACCATTAAATGTATACATGATATTCGGTTGCTTGCTTTTCCTAAGAAGTTATCGCAAGTTATATCTCAAAATTGAAGATAAAGCTCAGTTTAACAACAATGCATAACTTTTGAAGGAGAGCTCGGATTTCAAAATTAAGTTGATTTTCGTGTTCTACGGCATGCGAACCATTAAATGTATACATGATATTCGGTTGCTTGCTTTTCCTAAGAAGTTATCGCAAGTTATATCTCAAAATTGAAGATAAAGCTCAGTTTAACAACAATGCATAACCGAGAGAAGAAGTTTGTGACTGTGGAATTTGAATCCATAAATTGGAATATTCCCAAAATTAAAATACACACAGTAATAAAATCCAGATAAAACCGGGATATATTTCGGGGGCGACTATTTAACCCCCTTGTTCACCCGCGAAGTACAAAAAGGCAATGTTAAAAATGTTAAAAGCGTTAAGCCATTATAAAACCAGAGTAATCCAATTGGCTCATTAGGATAAGCCGCTGGCTGATCGTCACGTAACCAACTCTCCTTCCTCATTACCACGCAGTTTAGTCCGTTGACCCTGCCCCCTGGTTAATCTTAATTGAGCTATTAGGGGCTTCCAAATTGCGCTTAAATGAGCAGCATCGGCTCGATTACATACATTATCCGTTGCGGCAATTAATAATTGCTCGCTTACTCGTCGTTCCCGAAAGTTATTTTGATGTCTTAGTAACACCATCGGTTGATTAAAATTTACAATATGCCCTGTTGATAGGGCATGCGCGGCAATCGCCGAAGAGGATTGCAGCTGTTCTCGTTCTGCCGCTGACTTGACTATTTTTTGACTTCATCTTCGATGTTCATCACATCTAACCGCTAACGCCCTTGATGTCTCTCCAATATACGACACTTGACATTCTGAACAACAGATTTGGTAAACCACATCTTCCATCATAGTAACAGGTTGTTTGTCTTTAAGACGTGTTAACTGCGATCCTAGTTTATTTGGTGCTGAAAACACCACCCGGATCCCAACCCGGTTCATAATGCGTCGTATAGCTTCACTTGTATTATGTTCATAGGGGATGACAATGGTTTTAGGGCGGTCCTGTTGATTTTGGCTAGCACTCTCCGTTTGGATGTTAAGTCGGGGTGCTGTCTCCCTCAGGCGCACTTTTTTTGCTTGTTTAATCAGGAGATGTTTGGGGTAACCATTTTTTTGCAGTGTTGAGATGATTTCCCTTTCTTCAGCCTTGCGATCAGCCTCCTCCGTACATAGTCGTGATGCTCTTGTAAACAGGGAATTTGCGATTCCTAGTTTAACTTCCACACTATGCCCAGACTCATAGTTTAGATAGCGGTCTGTATGAGTAGGCTTTTTAAAAACTGTTGTTATTAATCGCCCTGAATCCACCTTTTTTACAAGGCAATCCAGGAAAGGGAGGGTATGCTCTTCTGACTCCCCTTCGCAGGTGAAATTTATCGATTGCTCACATGTATTAAGGTGGTTCAGAAAGGCATCTCTGTCTAGATTACGTAAAATTACGAAAGTATCGTCCACGTAACGTAGCCAGATTTTTGGGGGATGGCTAAAACTCTGCAGTGCCTCTTTTTCAAAGTGCTCCATAAATGCGTTAGCTAAGATTGCTGAGATTGGTGAACCCATTGGTAACCCGTCTATTTGTCTGTACAGTTCCTCACTAAAGGTGAAGAACGTTGCATTAACGCATAAACGTACCAACGAGACAATATCCCCCACCCCCAGCGTCGTTCTTTGGTGCAACGTGGGGTCCTCTTCTAATCGAGCCGCGACGACCTCTAAGGTTTTATTAATAGGGACATTTGTGAATAATGCGGTCACGTCGTAACTGACCATACCTTCCTCTTCAGTCATCTCCACCCCCCTCAGCACATCCACAAAATGCTTTGAGTTTTTTACATTGTGTTCCGTTTTTCCTACAAGTGGGGCCAGCAGCGTTGATAAGAACTTCGCCAATCCGTATGTTGGCGACCCTATGAAGTCGACGATGGGTCTGAGTGGGGCGTTCTGCTTATGTATTTTTGGTAGTCCGTAAATTCTTGGGCATCTGTTATTCTTAGGTTTTATACGAAACCAAACGTTCTCCCCCAGTTTTGACTTCAACCGGAAGAGCGCTTGACAAGCTTCCTTTTTTAAGCCATTCATCACCGTAGAAGCCGATTTTTTCTCGATCTTTTCATACGGACCTTCAAAAAGCTGCTGTTTCATCTTGTTGGTGTAGTCGTCTTTATCCATTACCACTGTACAATTTCCTTTGTCCGCTCTCATAATGACAATGGAATCGTCAGTGCGCAAGTCTTTCAACGCCTTCCACTCCTCTTTTGTCAAGTTCGACCCATTTTTTGTTCTTCTATACAATACCCCTGCCACCTGGGTTCGTACTATATCGGTTTCTTCTGAAGGTAATTCTCCTAGCGCTGCTTCAACCTGTGGAATGACTTCCAGTGGCGATATGTGCTCTTTCATGATATTAAAGTTGTGTCCCTTTGCCAACAATCGTATCTGTGCCGCAGAAAGCTCCTTAGCTGAGAGATTCTTTACTCCCAAGTTGTTTGTGGTCGGTGGCGGTGGATGCTGGGCCAGGTTCAACCGGTCAAATTTGGCCACTTGTCTTGTCCTACACAATCTGTCAGTTCGGGTGCGCCAAGTCTCTGCAGTGGTCAATAGAATCTCCATATCTTCCTCTGCCAATATGCTGCGCAAAACCTCAATCATGTGAACCTTTCTTTGTCTAATACCTTTCAATTTCTCACAAATCTCGTGAAATCGTACTTTTAACAATTTACGTTGGGCATTTTTGACGATATCCTGAAAGGCCTGCCCTCCCGGTGGTGTTTTCAGGTGTAAAGACATTGGGATAATGTGTGCGAGTAAGCAGCGGCGGTTAAAAATCCTATGATTGGCATAACGCGCCTCCAACTTTGCCTGGTTGATTAGACCTCCGGCGAGTCTCCGGACAGTCAATCCGTAACGTTCACATAACCGAGAGAAGAAGTTTGTGACTGTGGAATTTGAATCCATAAATTGGAATATTCCCAAAATTAAAATACACACAGTAATAAAATCCAGATAAAACCGGGATATATTTCGGGGGCGACTATTTAACCCCCTTGTTCACCCGCGAAGTACAAAAAGGCAATGTTAAAAATGTTAAAAGCGTTAAGCCATTATAAAACCAGAGTAATCCAATTGGCTCATTAGGATAAGCCGCTGGCTGATCGTCACGTAACCAACTCTCCTTCCTCATTACCACGCAGTTTAGTCCGTTGACCCTGCCCCCTGGTTAATCTTAATTGAGCTATTAGGGGCTTCCAAATTGCGCTTAAATGAGCAGCATCGGCTCGATTACATACATTATCCGTTGCGGCAATTAATAATTGCTCGCTTACTCGTCGTTCCCGAAAGTTATTTTGATGTCTTAGTAACACCATCGGTTGATTAAAATTTACAATATGCCCTGTTGATAGGGCATGCGCGGCAATCGCCGAAGAGGATTGCAGCTGTTCTCGTTCTGCCGCTGACTTGACTATTTTTTGACTTAATCTTCGATGTTCATCACATCTAACCGCTAACGCCCTTGATGTCTCTCCAATATACGACACTTGACATTCTGAACAACAGATTTGGTAAACCACATCTTCCATCATAGTAACAGGTTGTTTGTCTTTAAGACGTGTTAACTGCGATCCTAGTTTATTTGGTGCTGAAAACACCACCCGGATCCCAACCCGGTTCATAATGCGTCGTATAGCTTCACTTGTATTATGTTCATAGGGGATGACAATGGTTTTAGGGCGGTCCTGTTGATTTTGGCTAGCACTCTCCGTTTGGATGTTAAGTCGGGGTGCTGTCTCCCTCAGGCGCACTTTTTTTGCTTGTTTAATCAGGAGATGTTTGGGGTAACCATTTTTTTGCAGTGTTGAGATGATTTCCCTTTCTTCAGCCTTGCGATCAGCCTCCTCCGTACATAGTCGTGATGCTCTTGTAAACAGGGAATTTGCGATTCCTAGTTTAACTTCCACACTATGCCCAGACTCATAGTTTAGATAGCGGTCTGTATGAGTAGGCTTTTTAAAAACTGTTGTTATTAATCGCCCTGAATCCACCTTTTTTACAAGGCAATCCAGGAAAGGGAGGGTATGCTCTTCTGACTCCCCTTCGCAGGTGAAATTTATCGATTGCTCACATGTATTAAGGTGGTTCAGAAAGGCATCTCTGTCTAGATTACGTAAAATTACGAAAGTATCGTCCACGTAACGTAGCCAGATTTTTGGGGGATGGCTAAAACTCTGCAGTGCCTCTTTTTCAAAGTGCTCCATAAATGCGTTAGCTAAGATTGCTGAGATTGGTGAACCCATTGGTAACCCGTCTATTTGTCTGTACAGTTCCTCACTAAAGGTGAAGAACGTTGCATTAACGCATAAACGTACCAACGAGACAATATCCCCCACCCCCAGCGTCGTTCTTTGGTGCAACGTGGGGTCCTCTTCTAATCGAGCCGCGACGACCTCTAAGGTTTTATTAATAGGGACATTTGTGAATAATGCGGTCACGTCGTAACTGACCATACCTTCCTCTTCAGTCATCTCCACCCCCCTCAGCACATCCACAAAATGCTTTGAGTTTTTTACATTGTGTTCCGTTTTTCCTACAAGTGGGGCCAGCAGCGTTGATAAGAACTTCGCCAATCCGTATGTTGGCGACCCTATGAAGTCGACGATGGGTCTGAGTGGGGCGTTCTGCTTATGTATTTTTGGTAGTCCGTAAATTCTTGGGCATCTGTTATTCTTAGGTTTTATACGAAACCAAACGATCTCCCCCAGTTTTGACTTCAACCGGAAGAGCGCTTGACAAGCTTCCTTTTTTAAGCCATTCATCACCGTAGAAGCCGATTTTTTCTCGATCTTTTCATACGGACCTTCAAAAAGCTGCTGTTTCATCCTGTTGGTGTAGTCGTCTTTATCCATTACCACTGTACAATTTCCTTTGTCCGCTCTCATAATGACAATGGAATCGTCAGTGCGCAAGTCTTTCAACGCCTTCCACTCCTCTTTTGTCAAGTTCGACCCATTTTTTGTTCTTCTATACAATACCCCTGCCACCTGGGTTCGTACTATATCGGTTTCTTCTGAAGGTAATTCTCCTAGCGCTGCTTCAACCTGTGGAATGACTTCCAGTGGCGATATGTGCTCTTTCATGATATTAAAGTTGTGTCCCTTTGCCAACAATCGTATCTGTGCCGCAGAAAGCTCCTTAGCTGAGAGATTCTTTACTCCCAAGTTGTTTGTGGTCGGTGGCGGTGGATGCTGGGCCAGGTTCAACCGGTCAAATTTGGCCACTTGTCTTGTCCTACACAATCTGTCAGTTCGGGTGCGCCAAGTCTCTGCAGTGGTCAATAGAATCTCCATATCTTCCTCTGCCAATATGCTGCGCAAAACCTCAATCATGTGAACCTTTCTTTGTCTAATACCTTTCAATTTCTCACAAATCTCGTGAAATCGTACTTTTAACAATTTACGTTGGGCATTTTTGACGATATCCTGAAAGGCCTGCCCTCCCGGTGGTGTTTTCAGGTGTAAAGACATTGGGATAATGTGTGCGAGTAAGCAGCGGCGGTTAAAAATCCTATGATTGGCATAACGCGCCTCCAACTTTGCCTGGTTGATTAGACCTCCGGCGAGTCTCCGGACAGTCAATCCGTAACGTTCACATAACCGAGAGAAGAAGTTTGTGACTGTGGAATTTGAATCCATAAATTGGAATATTCCCAAAATTAAAATACACACAGTAATAAAATCCAGATAAAACCGGGATATATTTCGGGGGCGACTATTTAACCCCCTTGTTCACCCGCGAAGTACAAAAAGGCAATGTTAAAAATGTTAAAAGCGTTAAGCCATTATAAAACCAGAGTAATCCAATTGGCTCATTAGGATAAGCCGCTGGCTGATCGTCACGTAACCAACTCTCCTTCCTCATTACCACGCAGTTTAGTCCGTTGACCCTGCCCCCTGGTTAATCTTAATTGAGCTATTAGGGGCTTCCAAATTGCGCTTAAATGAGCAGCATCGGCTCGATTACATACATTATCCGTTGCGGCAATTAATAATTGCTCGCTTACTCGTCGTTCCCGAAAGTTATTTTGATGTCTTAGTAACACCATCGGTTGATTAAAATTTACAATATGCCCTGTTGATAGGGCATGCGCGGCAATCGCCGAAGAGGATTGCAGCTGTTCTCGTTCTGCCGCTGACTTGACTATTTTTTGACTTAATCTTCGATGTTCATCACATCTAACCGCTAACGCCCTTGATGTCTCTCCAATATACGACACTTGACATTCTGAACAACAGATTTGGTAAACCACATCTTCCATCATAGTAACAGGTTGTTTGTCTTTAAGACGTGTTAACTGCGATCCTAGTTTATTTGGTGCTGAAAACACCACCCGGACCCCAACCCGGTTCATAATGCGTCGTATAGCTTCACTTGTATTATGTTCATAGGGGATGACAATGGTTTTAGGGCGGTCCTGTTGATTTTGGCTAGCACTCTCCGTTTGGATGTTAAGTCGGGGTGCTGTCTCCCTCAGGCGCACTTTTTTTGCTTGTTTAATCAGGAGATGTTTGGGGTAACCATTTTTTTGCAGTGTTGAGATGATTTCCCTTTCTTCAGCCTTGCGATCAGCCTCCTCCGTACATAGTCGTGATGCTCTTGTAAACAGGGAATTTGCGATTCCTAGTTTAACTTCCACACTATGCCCAGACTCATAGTTTAGATAGCGGTCTGTATGAGTAGGCTTTTTAAAAACTGTTGTTATTAATCGCCCTGAATCCACCTTTTTTACAAGGCAATCCAGGAAAGGGAGGGTATGCTCTTCTGACTCCCCTTCGCAGGTGAAATTTATCGATTGCTCACATGTATTAAGGTGGTTCAGAAAGGCATCTCTGTCTAGATTACGTAAAATTACGAAAGTATCGTCCACGTAACGTAGCCAGATTTTTGGGGGATGGCTAAAACTCTGCAGTGCCTCTTTTTCAAAGTGCTCCATAAATGCGTTAGCTAAGATTGCTGAGATTGGTGAACCCATTGGTAACCCGTCTATTTGTCTGTACAGTTCCTCACTAAAGGTGAAGAACGTTGCATTAACGCATAAACGTACCAACGAGACAATATCCCCCACCCCCAGCGTCGTTCTTTGGTGCAACGTGGGGTCCTCTTCTAATCGAGCCGCGACGACCTCTAAGGTTTTATTAATAGGGACATTTGTGAATAATGCGGTCACGTCGTAACTGACCATACCTTCCTCTTCAGTCATCTCCACCCCCCTCAGCACATCCACAAAATGCTTTGAGTTTTTTACATTGTGTTCCGTTTTTCCTACAAGTGGGGCCAGCAGCGTTGATAAGAACTTCGCCAATCCGTATGTTGGCGACCCTATGAAGTCGACGATGGGTCTGAGTGGGGCGTTCTGCTTATGTATTTTTGGTAGTCCGTAAATTCTTGGGCATCTGTTATTCTTAGGTTTTATACGAAACCAAACGTTCTCCCCCAGTTTTGACTTCAACCGGAAGAGCGCTTGACAAGCTTCCTTTTTTAAGCCATTCATCACCGTAGAAGCCGATTTTTTCTCGATCTTTTCATACGGACCTTCAAAAAGCTGCTGTTTCATCTTGTTGGTGTAGTCGTCTTTATCCATTACCACTGTACAATTTCCTTTGTCCGCTCTCATAATGACAATGGAATCGTCAGTGCGCAAGTCTTTCAACGCCTTCCACTCCTCTTTTGTCAAGTTCGACCCATTTTTTGTTCTTCTATACAATACCCCTGCCACCTGGGTTCGTACTATATCGGTTTCTTCTGAAGGTAATTCTCCTAGCGCTGCTTCAACCTGTGGAATGACTTCCAGTGGCGATATGTGCTCTTTCATGATATTAAAGTTGTGTCCCTTTGCCAACAATCGTATCTGTGCCGCAGAAAGCTCCTTAGCTGAGAGATTCTTTACTCCCAAGTTGTTTGTGGTCGGTGGCGGTGGATGCTGGGCCAGGTTCAACCGGTCAAATTTGGCCACTTGTCTTGTCCTACACAATCTGTCAGTTCGGGTGCGCCAAGTCTCTGCAGTGGTCAATAGAATCTCCATATCTTCCTCTGCCAATATGCTGCGCAAAACCTCAATCATGTGAACCTTTCTTTGTCTAATACCTTTCAATTTCTCACAAATCTCGTGAAATCGTACTTTTAACAATTTACGTTGGGCATTTTTGACGATATCCTGAAAGGCCTGCCCTCCCGGTGGTGTTTTCAGGTGTAAAGACATTGGGATAATGTGTGCGAGTAAGCAGCGGCGGTTAAAAATCCTATGATTGGCATAACGCGCCTCCAACTTTGCCTGGTTGATTAGACCTCCGGCGAGTCTCCGGACAGTCAATCCGTAACGTTCACATAACCGAGAGAAGAAGTTTGTGACTGTGGAATTTGAATCCATAAATTGGAATATTCCCAAAATTAAAATATACACAGTAATAAAATCCAGATAAAACCGGGATATATTTCGGGGGCGACTATTTAACCCCCTTGTTCACCCGCGAAGTACAAAAAGGCAATGTTAAAAATGTTAAAAGCGTTAAGCCATTATAAAACCAGAGTAATCCAATTGGCTCATTAGGATAAGCCGCTGGCTGATCGTCACGTAACCAACTCTCCTTCCTCATTACCACGCAGTTTAGTCCGTTGACCCTGCCCCCTGGTTAATCTTAATTGAGCTATTAGGGGCTTCCAAATTGCGCTTAAATGAGCAGCATCGGCTCGATTACATACATTATCCGTTGCGGCAATTAATAATTGCTCGCTTACTCGTCGTTCCCGAAAGTTATTTTGATGTCTTAGTAACACCATCGGTTGATTAAAATTTACAATATGCCCTGTTGATAGGGCATGCGCGGCAATCGCCGAAGAGGATTGCAGCTGTTCTCGTTCTGCCGCTGACTTGACTATTTTTTGACTTAATCTTCGATGTTCATCACATCTAACCGCTAACGCCCTTGATGTCTCTCCAATATACGACACTTGACATTCTGAACAACAGATTTGGTAAACCACATCTTCCATCATAGTAACAGGTTGTTTGTCTTTAAGACGTGTTAACTGCGATCCTAGTTTATTTGGTGCTGAAAACACCACCCGGATCCCAACCCGGTTCATAATGCGTCGTATAGCTTCACTTGTATTATGTTCATAGGGGATGACAATGGTTTTAGGGCGGTCCTGTTGATTTTGGCTAGCACTCTCCGTTTGGATGTTAAGTCGGGGTGCTGTCTCCCTCAGGCGCACTTTTTTTGCTTGTTTAATCAGGAGATGTTTGGGGTAACCATTTTTTTGCAGTGTTGAGATGATTTCCCTTTCTTCAGCCTTGCGATCAGCCTCCTCCGTACATAGTCGTGATGCTCTTGTAAACAGGGAATTTGCGATTCCTAGTTTAACTTCCACACTATGCCCAGACTCATAGTTTAGATAGCGGTCTGTATGAGTAGGCTTTTTAAAAACTGTTGTTATTAATCGCCCTGAATCCACCTTTTTTACAAGGCAATCCAGGAAAGGGAGGGTATGCTCTTCTGACTCCCCTTCGCAGGTGAAATTTATCGATTGCTCACATGTATTAAGGTGGTTCAGAAAGGCATCTCTGTCTAGATTACGTAAAATTACGAAAGTATCGTCCACGTAACGTAGCCAGATTTTTGGGGGATGGCTAAAACTCTGCAGTGCCTCTTTTTCAAAGTGCTCCATAAATGCGTTAGCTAAGATTGCTGAGATTGGTGAACCCATTGGTAACCCGTCTATTTGTCTGTACAGTTCCTCACTAAAGGTGAAGAACGTTGCATTAACGCATAAACGTACCAACGAGACAATATCCCCCACCCCCAGCGTCGTTCTTTGGTGCAACGTGGGGTCCTCTTCTAATCGAGCCGCGACGACCTCTAAGGTTTTATTAATAGGGACATTTGTGAATAATGCGGTCACGTCGTAACTGACCATACCTTCCTCTTCAGTCATCTCCACCCCCCTCAGCACATCCACAAAATGCTTTGAGTTTTTTACATTGTGTTCCGTTTTTCCTACAAGTGGGGCCAGCAGCGTTGATAAGAACTTCGCCAATCCGTATGTTGGCGACCCTATGAAGTCGACGATGGGTCTGAGTGGGGCGTTCTGCTTATGTATTTTTGGTAGTCCGTAAATTCTTGGGCATCTGTTATTCTTAGGTTTTATACGAAACCAAACGTTCTCCCCCAGTTTTGACTTCAACCGGAAGAGCGCTTGACAAGCTTCCTTTTTTAAGCCATTCATCACCGTAGAAGCCGATTTTTTCTCGATCTTTTCATACGGACCTTCAAAAAGCTGCTGTTTCATCTTGTTGGTGTAGTCGTCTTTATCCATTACCACTGTACAATTTCCTTTGTCCGCTCTCATAATGACAATGGAATCGTCAGTGCGCAAGTCTTTCAACGCCTTCCACTCCTCTTTTGTCAAGTTCGACCCATTTTTTGTTCTTCTATACAATACCCCTGCCACCTGGGTTCGTACTATATCGGTTTCTTCTGAAGGTAATTCTCCTAGCGCTGCTTCAACCTGTGGAATGACTTCCAGTGGCGATATGTGCTCTTTCATGATATTAAAGTTGTGTCCCTTTGCCAACAATCGTATCTGTGCCGCAGAAAGCTCCTTAGCTGAGAGATTCTTTACTCCCAAGTTGTTTGTGGTCGGTGGCGGTGGATGCTGGGCCAGGTTCAACCGGTCAAATTTGGCCACTTGTCTTGTCCTACACAATCTGTCAGTTCGGGTGCGCCAAGTCTCTGCAGTGGTCAATAGAATCTCCATATCTTCCTCTGCCAATATGCTGCGCAAAACCTCAATCATGTGAACCTTTCTTTGTCTAATACCTTTCAATTTCTCACAAATCTCGTGAAATCGTACTTTTAACAATTTACGTTGGGCATTTTTGACGATATCCTGAAAGGCCTGCCCTCCCGGTGGTGTTTTCAGGTGTAAAGACATTGGGATAATGTGTGCGAGTAAGCAGCGGCGGTTAAAAATCCTATGATTGGCATAACGCGCCTCCAACTTTGCCTGGTTGATTAGACCTCCGGCGAGTCTCCGGACAGTCAATCCGTAACGTTCACATAACCGAGAGAAGAAGTTTGTGACTGTGGAATTTGAATCCATAAATTGGAATATTCCCAAAATTAAAATACACACAGTAATAAAATCCAGATAAAACCGGGATATATTTCGGGGGCGACTATTTAACCCCCTTGTTCACCCGCGAAGTACAAAAAGGCAATGTTAAAAATGTTAAAAGCGTTAAGCCATTATAAAACCAGAGTAATCCAATTGGCTCATTAGGATAAGCCGCTGGCTGATCGTCACGTAACCAACTCTCCTTCCTCATTACCACGCAGTTTAGTCCGTTGACCCTGCCCCCTGGTTAATCTTAATTGAGCTATTAGGGGCTTCCAAATTGCGCTTAAATGAGCAGCATCGGCTCGATTACATACATTATCCGTTGCGGCAATTAATAATTGCTCGCTTACTCGTCGTTCCCGAAAGTTATTTTGATGTCTTAGTAACACCATCGGTTGATTAAAATTTACAATATGCCCTGTTGATAGGGCATGCGCGGCAATCGCCGAAGAGGATTGCAGCTGTTCTCGTTCTGCCGCTGACTTGACTATTTTTTGACTTAATCTTCGATGTTCATCACATCTAACCGCTAACGCCCTTGATGTCTCTCCAATATACGACACTTGACATTCTGAACAACAGATTTGGTAAACCACATCTTCCATCATAGTAACAGGTTGTTTGTCTTTAAGACGTGTTAACTGCGATCCTAGTTTATTTGGTGCTGAAAACACCACCCGGATCCCAACCCGGTTCATAATGCGTCGTATAGCTTCACTTGTATTATGTTCATAGGGGATGACAATGGTTTTAGGGCGGTCCTGTTGATTTTGGCTAGCACTCTCCGTTTGGATGTTAAGTCGGGGTGCTGTCTCCCTCAGGCGCACTTTTTTTGCTTGTTTAATCAGGAGATGTTTGGGGTAACCATTTTTTTGCAGTGTTGAGATGATTTCCCTTTCTTCAGCCTTGCGATCAGCCTCCTCCGTACATAGTCGTGATGCTCTTGTAAACAGGGAATTTGCGATTCCTAGTTTAACTTCCACACTATGCCCAGACTCATAGTTTAGATAGCGGTCTGTATGAGTAGGCTTTTTAAAAACTGTTGTTATTAATCGCCCTGAATCCACCTTTTTTACAAGGCAATCCAGGAAAGGGAGGGTATGCTCTTCTGACTCCCCTTCGCAGGTGAAATTTATCGATTGCTCACATGTATTAAGGTGGTTCAGAAAGGCATCTCTGTCTAGATTACGTAAAATTACGAAAGTATCGTCCACGTAACGTAGCCAGATTTTTGGGGGATGGCTAAAACTCTGCAGTGCCTCTTTTTCAAAGTGCTCCATAAATGCGTTAGCTAAGATTGCTGAGATTGGTGAACCCATTGGTAACCCGTCTATTTGTCTGTACAGTTCCTCACTAAAGGTGAAGAACGTTGCATTAACGCATAAACGTACCAACGAGACAATATCCCCCACCCCCAGCGTCGTTCTTTGGTGCAACGTGGGGTCCTCTTCTAATCGAGCCGCGACGACCTCTAAGGTTTTATTAATAGGGACATTTGTGAATAATGCGGTCACGTCGTAACTGACCATACCTTCCTCTTCAGTCATCTCCACCCCCCTCAGCACATCCACAAAATGCTTTGAGTTTTTTACATTGTGTTCCGTTTTTCCTACAAGTGGGGCCAGCAGCGTTGATAAGAACTTCGCCAATCCGTATGTTGGCGACCCTATGAAGTCGACGATGGGTCTGAGTGGGGCGTTCTGCTTATGTATTTTTGGTAGTCCGTAAATTCTTGGGCATCTGTTATTCTTAGGTTTTATACGAAACCAAACGTTCTCCCCCAGTTTTGACTTCAACCGGAAGAGCGCTTGACAAGCTTCCTTTTTTAAGCCATTCATCACCGTAGAAGCCGATTTTTTCTCGATCTTTTCATACGGACCTTCAAAAAGCTGCTGTTTCATCTTGTTGGTGTAGTCGTCTTTATCCATTACCACTGTACAATTTCCTTTGTCCGCTCTCATAATGACAATGGAATCGTCAGTGCGCAAGTCTTTCAACGCCTTCCACTCCTCTTTTGTCAAGTTCGACCCATTTTTTGTTCTTCTATACAATACCCCTGCCACCTGGGTTCGTACTATATCGGTTTCTTCTGAAGGTAATTCTCCTAGCGCTGCTTCAACCTGTGGAATGACTTCCAGTGGCGATATGTGCTCTTTCATGATATTAAAGTTGTGTCCCTTTGCCAACAATCGTATCTGTGCCGCAGAAAGCTCCTTAGCTGAGAGATTCTTTACTCCCAAGTTGTTTGTGGTCGGTGGCGGTGGATGCTGGGCCAGGTTCAACCGGTCAAATTTGGCCACTTGTCTTGTCCTACACAATCTGTCAGTTCGGGTGCGCCAAGTCTCTGCAGTGGTCAATAGAATCTCCATATCTTCCTCTGCCAATATGCTGCGCAAAACCTCAATCATGTGAACCTTTCTTTGTCTAATACCTTTCAATTTCTCACAAATCTCGTGAAATCGTACTTTTAACAATTTACGTTGGGCATTTTTGACGATATCCTGAAAGGCCTGCCCTCCCGGTGGTGTTTTCAGGTGTAAAGACATTGGGATAATGTGTGCGAGTAAGCAGCGGCGGTTAAAAATCCTATGATTGGCATAACGCGCCTCCAACTTTGCCTGGTTGATTAGACCTCCGGCGAGTCTCCGGACAGTCAATCCGTAACGTTCACATAACCGAGAGAAGAAGTTTGTGACTGTGGAATTTGAATCCATAAATTGGAATATTCCCAAAATTAAAATACACACAGTAATAAAATCCAGATAAAACCGGGATATATTTCGGGGGCGACTATTTAACCCCCTTGTTCACCCGCGAAGTACAAAAAGGCAATGTTAAAAATGTTAAAAGCGTTAAGCCATTATAAAACCAGAGTAATCCAATTGGCTCATTAGGATAAGCCGCTGGCTGATCGTCACGTAACCAACTCTCCTTCCTCATTACCACGCAGTTTAGTCCGTTGACCCTGCCCCCTGGTTAATCTTAATTGAGCTATTAGGGGCTTCCAAATTGCGCTTAAATGAGCAGCATCGGCTCGATTACATACATTATCCGTTGCGGCAATTAATAATTGCTCGCTTACTCGTCGTTCCCGAAAGTTATTTTGATGTCTTAGTAACACCATCGGTTGATTAAAATTTACAATATGCCCTGTTGATAGGGCATGCGCGGCAATCGCCGAAGAGGATTGCAGCTGTTCTCGTTCTGCCGCTGACTTGACTATTTTTTGACTTAATCTTCGATGTTCATCACATCTAACCGCTAACGCCCTTGATGTCTCTCCAATATACGACACTTGACATTCTGAACAACAGATTTGGTAAACCACATCTTCCATCATAGTAACAGGTTGTTTGTCTTTAAGACGTGTTAACTGCGATCCTAGTTTATTTGGTGCTGAAAACACCACCCGGATCCCAACCCGGTTCATAATGCGTCGTATAGCTTCACTTGTATTATGTTCATAGGGGATGACAATGGTTTTAGGGCGGTCCTGTTGATTTTGGCTAGCACTCTCCGTTTGGATGTTAAGTCGGGGTGCTGTCTCCCTCAGGCGCACTTTTTTTGCTTGTTTAATCAGGAGATGTTTGGGGTAACCATTTTTTTGCAGTGTTGAGATGATTTCCCTTTCTTCAGCCTTGCGATCAGCCTCCTCCGTACATAGTCGTGATGCTCTTGTAAACAGGGAATTTGCGATTCCTAGTTTAACTTCCACACTATGCCCAGACTCATAGTTTAGATAGCGGTCTGTATGAGTAGGCTTTTTAAAAACTGTTGTTATTAATCGCCCTGAATCCACCTTTTTTACAAGGCAATCCAGGAAAGGGAGGGTATGCTCTTCTGACTCCCCTTCGCAGGTGAAATTTATCGATTGCTCACATGTATTAAGGTGGTTCAGAAAGGCATCTCTGTCTAGATTACGTAAAATTACGAAAGTATCGTCCACGTAACGTAGCCAGATTTTTGGGGGATGGCTAAAACTCTGCAGTGCCTCTTTTTCAAAGTGCTCCATAAATGCGTTAGCTAAGATTGCTGAGATTGGTGAACCCATTGGTAACCCGTCTATTTGTCTGTACAGTTCCTCACTAAAGGTGAAGAACGTTGCATTAACGCATAAACGTACCAACGAGACAATATCCCCCACCCCCAGCGTCGTTCTTTGGTGCAACGTGGGGTCCTCTTCTAATCGAGCCGCGACGACCTCTAAGGTTTTATTAATAGGGACATTTGTGAATAATGCGGTCACGTCGTAACTGACCATACCTTCCTCTTCAGTCATCTCCACCCCCCTCAGCACATCCACAAAATGCTTTGAGTTTTTTACATTGTGTTCCGTTTTTCCTACAAGTGGGGCCAGCAGCGTTGATAAGAACTTCGCCAATCCGTATGTTGGCGACCCTATGAAGTCGACGATGGGTCTGAGTGGGGCGTTCTGCTTATGTATTTTTGGTAGTCCGTAAATTCTTGGGCATCTGTTATTCTTAGGTTTTTATACGAAACCAAACGTTCTCCCCCAGTTTTGACTTCAACCGGAAGAGCGCTTGACAAGCTTCCTTTTTTAAGCCATTCATCACCGTAGAAGCCGATTTTTTCTCGATCTTTTCATACGGACCTTCAAAAAGCTGCTGTTTCATCTTGTTGGTGTAGTCGTCTTTATCCATTACCACTGTACAATTTCCTTTGTCCGCTCTCATAATGACAATGGAATCGTCAGTGCGCAAGTCTTTCAACGCCTTCCACTCCTCTTTTGTCAAGTTCGACCCATTTTTTGTTCTTCTATACAATACCCCTGCCACCTGGGTTCGTACTATATCGGTTTCTTCTGAAGGTAATTCTCCTAGCGCTGCTTCAACCTGTGGAATGACTTCCAGTGGCGATATGTGCTCTTTCATGATATTAAAGTTGTGTCCCTTTGCCAACAATCGTATCTGTGCCGCAGAAAGCTCCTTAGCTGAGAGATTCTTTACTCCCAAGTTGTTTGTGGTCGGTGGCGGTGGATGCTGGGCCAGGTTCAACCGGTCAAATTTGGCCACTTGTCTTGTCCTACACAATCTGTCAGTTCGGGTGCGCCAAGTCTCTGCAGTGGTCAATAGAATCTCCATATCTTCCTCTGCCAATATGCTGCGCAAAACCTCAATCATGTGAACCTTTCTTTGTCTAATACCTTTCAATTTCTCACAAATCTCGTGAAATCGTACTTTTAACAATTTACGTTGGGCATTTTTGACGATATCCTGAAAGGCCTGCCCTCCCGGTGGTGTTTTCAGGTGTAAAGACATTGGGATAATGTGTGCGAGTAAGCAGCGGCGGTTAAAAATCCTATGATTGGCATAACGCGCCTCCAACTTTGCCTGGTTGATTAGACCTCCGGCGAGTCTCCGGACAGTCAATCCGTAACGTTCACATAACCGAGAGAAGAAGTTTGTGACTGTGGAATTTGAATCCATAAATTGGAATATTCCCAAAATTAAAATACACACAGTAATAAAATCCAGATAAAACCGGGATATATTTCGGGGGCGACTATTTAACCCCCTTGTTCACCCGCGAAGTACAAAAAGGCAATGTTAAAAATGTTAAAAGCGTTAAGCCATTATAAAACCAGAGTAATCCAATTGGCTCATTAGGATAAGCCGCTGGCTGATCGTCACGTAACCAACTCTCCTTCCTCATTACCACGCAGTTTAGTCCGTTGACCCTGCCCCCTGGTTAATCTTAATTGAGCTATTAGGGGCTTCCAAATTGCGCTTAAATGAGCAGCATCGGCTCGATTACATACATTATCCGTTGCGGCAATTAATAATTGCTCGCTTACTCGTCGTTCCCGAAAGTTATTTTGATGTCTTAGTAACACCATCGGTTGATTAAAATTTACAATATGCCCTGTTGATAGGGCATGCGCGGCAATCGCCGAAGAGGATTGCAGCTGTTCTCTGGGGGAGAACGTTTGGTTTCGTATAAAACCTAAGAATAACAGATGCCCAAGAATTTACGGACTACCAAAAATACATAAGCAGAACGCCCCACTCAGACCCATCGTCGACTTCATAGGGTCGCCAACATACGGATTGGCGAAGTTCTTATCAACGCTGCTGGCCCCACTTGTAGGAAAAACGGAACACAATGTAAAAAACTCAAAGCATTTTGTGGATGTGCTGAGGGGGGTGGAGATGACTGAAGAGGAAGGTATGGTCAGTTACGACGTGACCGCATTATTCACAAATGTCCCTATTAATAAAACCTTAGAGGTCGTCGCGGCTCGATTAGAAGAGGACCCCACGTTGCACCAAAGAACGACGCTGGGGGTGGGGGATATTGTCTCGTTGGTACGTTTATGCGTTAATGCAACGTTCTTCACCTTTAGTGAGGAACTGTACAGACAAATAGACGGGTTACCAATGGGTTCACCAATCTCAGCAATCTTAGCTAACGCATTTATGGAGCACTTTGAAAAAGAGGCACTGCAGAGTTTTAGCCATCCCCCAAAAATCTGGCTACGTTACGTGGACGATACTTTCGTAATTTTACGTAATCTAGACAGAGATGCCTTTCTGAACCACCTTAATACATGTGAGCAATCGATAAATTTCACCTGCGAAGGGGAGTCAGAAGAGCATACCCTCCCTTTCCTGGATTGCCTTGTAAAAAAGGTGGATTCAGGGCGATTAATAACAACAGTTTTTAAAAAGCCTACTCATACAGACCGCTATCTAAACTATGAGTCTGGGCATAGTGTGGAAGTTAAACTAGGAATCGCAAATTCCCTGTTTACAAGAGCATCACGACTATGTACGGAGGAGGCTGATCGCAAGGCTGAAGAAAGGGAAATCATCTCAACACTGCAAAAAAATGGTTACCCCAAACATCTCCTGATTAAACAAGCAAAAAAAGTGCGCCTGAGGGAGACAGCACCCCGACTTAACATCCAAACGGAGAGTGCTAGCCAAAATCAACAGGACCGCCCTAAAACCATTGTCATCCCCTATGAACATAATACAAGTGAAGCTATACGACGCATTATGAACCGGGTTGGGATCCGGGTGGTGTTTTCAGCACCAAATAAACTAGGATCGCAGTTAACACGTCTTAAAGACAAACAACCTGTTACTATGATGGAAGATGTGGTTTACCAAATCTGTTGTTCAGAATGTCAAGTGTCGTATATTGGAGAGACATCAAGGGCGTTAGCGGTTAGATGTGATGAACATCGAAGATTAAGTCAAAAAATAGTCAAGTCAGCGGCAGAACGAGAACAGCTGCAATCCTCTTCGGCGATTGCCGCGCATGCCCTATCAACAGGGCATATTGTAAATTTTAATCAACCGATGGTGTTACTAAGACATCAAAATAACTTTCGGGAACGACGAGTAAGCGAGCAATTATTAATTGCCGCAACGGATAATGTATGTAATCGAGCCGATGCTGCTCATTTAAGCGCAATTTGGAAGCCCCTAATAGCTCAATTAAGATTAACCAGGGGGCAGGGTCAACGGACTAAACTGCGTGGTAATGAGGAAGGAGAGTTGGTTACGTGACGATCAGCCAGCGGCTTATCCTAATGAGCCAATTGGATTACTCTGGTTTTATAATGGCTTAACGCTTTTAACATTTTTAACATTGCCTTTTTGTACTTCGCGGGTGAACAAGGGGGTTAAATAGTCGCCCCCGAAATATATCCCGGTTTTATCTGGATTTTATTACTGTGTGTATTTTAATTTTGGGAATATTCCAATTTATGGAAACAATGCATAACTTTTGAAGGAGAGCTCGGATTTCAAAATTAAGTTGATTTTCGTGTTCTACGGCATGCGAACCATTAAATGTATACATGATATTCGGTTGCTTGCTTTTCCTGAAAAGTTATCGCAAGTTATATCTCAAAATTGAAGATAAAGCTCAGTTTAACAACAATGCATAACTTTTGAAGGAGAGCTCGGATTTCAAAATTAAGTTGATTTTCGTGTTCTACGGCATGCGAACCATTAAATGTATACATGATATTCGGTTGCTTGCTTTTCCTAAGAAGTTATCGCAAGTTATATCTCAAAATTGAAGATAAAGCTCAGTTTAACAACAATGCATAACTTTTGAAGGAGAGCTCGGATTTCAAAATTAAGTTGATTTTCGTGTTCTACGGCATGCGAATCATTAAATGTATACATGATATTCGGTTGCTTGCTTTTCCTAAGAAGTTATCGCAAGTTATATCTCAAAATTGAAGATAAAGCTCAGTTTAACAACAATGCATAACTTTTGAAGGAGAGCTCGGATTTCAAAATTAAGTTGATTTTCGTGTTCTACGGCATGCGAACCATTAAATGTATACATGATATTCGGTTGCTTGCTTTTCCTAAGAAGTTATCGCAAGTTATATCTCAAAATTGAAGATAAAGCTCAGTTTAACAACAATGCATAACTTTTGAAGGAGAGCTCGGATTTCAAAATTAAGTTGATTTTCGTGTTCTACGGCATGCGAACCATTAAATGTATACATGATATTCGGTTGCTTGCTTTTCCTAAGAAGTTATCGCAAGTTATATCTCAAAATTGAAGATAAAGCTCAGTTTAACAACAATGCATAACTTTTGAAGGAGAGCTCGGATTTCAAAATTAAGTTGATTTTCGTGTTCTACGGCATGCGAACCATTAAATGTATACATGATATTCGGTTGCTTGCTTTTCCTAAGAAGTTATCGCAAGTTATATCTCAAAATTGAAGATAAAGCTCAGTTTAACAACAATGCATAACTTTTGAAGGAGAGCTCGGATTTCAAAATTAAGTTGATTTTCGTGTTCTACGGCATGCGAACCATTAAATGTATACATGATATTCGGTTGCTTGCTTTTCCTAAGAAGTTATCGCAAGTTATATCTCAAAATTGAAGATAAAGCTCAGTTTAACAACAATGCATAACTTTTGAAGGAGAGCTCGGATTTCAAAATTAAGTTGATTTTCGTGTTCTACGGCATGCGAACCATTAAATGTATACATGATATTCGGTTGCTTGCTTTTCCTAAGAAGTTATCGCAAGTTATATCTCAAAATTGAAGATAAAGCTCAGTTTAACAACAATGCATAACTTTTGAAGGAGAGCTCGGATTTCAAAATTAAGTTGATTTTCGTGGTCTACGGCATGCGAACCATTAAATGTATACATGATATTCGGTTGCTTGCTTTTCCTAAGAAGTTATCGCAAGTTATATCTCAAAATTGAAGATAAAGCTCAGTTTAACAACAATGCATAACTTTTGAAGGAGAGCTCGGATTTCAAAATTAAGTTGATTTTCGTGTTCTACGGCATGCGAACCATTAAATGTATACATGATATTCGGTTGCTTGCTTTTCCTAAGAAGTTATCGCAAGTTATATCTCAAAATTGAAGATAAAGCTCAGTTTAACAACAATGCATAACTTTTGAAGGAGAGCTCGGATTTCAAAATTAAGTTGATTTTCGTGTTCTACGGCATGCGAACCATTAAATGTATACATGATATTCGGTTGCTTGCTTTTCCTGAAAAGTTATCGCAAGTTATATCTCAAAATTGAAGATAAAGCTCAGTTTAACAACAATGCATAACTTTTGAAGGAGAGCTCGGATTTCAAAATTAAGTTGATTTTCGTGTTCTACGGCATGCGAACCATTAAATGTATACATGATATTCGGTTGCTTGCTTTTCCTAAGAAGTTATCGCAAGTTATATCTCAAAATTGAAGATAAAGCTCAGTTTAACAACAATGCATAACTTTTGAAGGAGAGCTCGGATTTCAAAATTAAGTTGATTTTCGTGTTCTACGGCATGCGAATCATTAAATGTATACATGATATTCGGTTGCTTGCTTTTCCTAAGAAGTTATCGCAAGTTATATCTCAAAATTGAAGATAAAGCTCAGTTTAACAACAATGCATAACTTTTGAAGGAGAGCTCGGATTTCAAAATTAAGTTGATTTTCGTGTTCTACGGCATGCGAACCATTAAATGTATACATGATATTCGGTTGCTTGCTTTTCCTAAGAAGTTATCGCAAGTTATATCTCAAAATTGAAGATAAAGCTCAGTTTAACAACAATGCATAACTTTTGAAGGAGAGCTCGGATTTCAAAATTAAGTTGATTTTCGTGTTCTACGGCATGCGAACCATTAAATGTATACATGATATTCGGTTGCTTGCTTTTCCTAAGAAGTTATCGCAAGTTATATCTCAAAATTGAAGATAAAGCTCAGTTTAACAACAATGCATAACTTTTGAAGGAGAGCTCGGATTTCAAAATTAAGTTGATTTTCGTGTTCTACGGCATGCGAACCATTAAATGTATACATGATATTCGGTTGCTTGCTTTTCCTAAGAAGTTATCGCAAGTTATATCTCAAAATTGAAGATAAAGCTCAGTTTAACAACAATGCATAACTTTTGAAGGAGAGCTCGGATTTCAAAATTAAGTTGATTTTCGTGTTCTACGGCATGCGAACCATTAAATGTATACATGATATTCGGTTGCTTGCTTTTCCTAAGAAGTTATCGCAAGTTATATCTCAAAATTGAAGATAAAGCTCAGTTTAACAACAATGCATAACTTTTGAAGGAGAGCTCGGATTTCAAAATTAAGTTGATTTTCGTGTTCTACGGCATGCGAACCATTAAATGTATACATGATATTCGGTTGCTTGCTTTTCCTAAGAAGTTATCGCAAGTTATATCTCAAAATTGAAGATAAAGCTCAGTTTAACAACAATGCATAACTTTTGAAGGAGAGCTCGGATTTCAAAATTAAGTTGATTTTCGTGTTCTACGGCATGCGAACCATTAAATGTATACATGATATTCGGTTGCTTGCTTTTCCTAAGAAGTTATCGCAAGTTATATCTCAAAATTGAAGATAAAGCTCAGTTTAACAACAATGCATAACTTTTGAAGGAGAGCTCGGATTTCAAAATTAAGTTGATTTTCGTGTTCTACGGCATGCGAACCATTAAATGTATACATGATATTCGGTTGCTTGCTTTTCCTAAGAAGTTATCGCAAGTTATATCTCAAAATTGAAGATAAAGCTCAGTTTAACAACAATGCATAACTTTTGAAGGAGAGCTCGGATTTCAAAATTAAGTTGATTTTCGTGTTCTACGGCATGCGAACCATTAAATGTATACATGATATTCGGTTGCTTGCTTTTCCTAAGAAGTTATCGCAAGTTATATCTCAAAATTGAAGATAAAGCTCAGTTTAACAACAATGCATAACTTTTGAAGGAGAGCTCGGATTTCAAAATTAAGTTGATTTTCGTGTTCTACGGCATGCGAACCATTAAATGTATACATGATATTCGGTTGCTTGCTTTTCCTAAGAAGTTATCGCAAGTTATATCTCAAAATTGAAGATAAAGCTCAGTTTAACAACAATGCATAACTTTTGAAGGAGAGCTCGGATTTCAAAATTAAGTTGATTTTCGTGTTCTACGGCATGCGAACCATTAAATGTATACATGATATTCGGTTGCTTGCTTTTCCTAAGAAGTTATCGCAAGTTATATCTCAAAATTGAAGATAAAGCTCAGTTTAACAACAATGCATAACTTTTGAAGGAGAGCTCGGATTTCAAAATTAAGTTGATTTTCGTGTTCTACGGCATGCGAACCATTAAATGTATACATGATATTCGGTTGCTTGCTTTTCCTGAAAAGTTATCGCAAGTTATATCTCAAAATTGAAGATAAAGCTCAGTTTAACAACAATGCATAACTTTTGAAGGAGAGCTCGGATTTCAAAATTAAGTTGATTTTCGTGTTCTACGGCATGCGAACCATTAAATGTATACATGATATTCGGTTGCTTGCTTTTCCTAAGAAGTTATCGCAAGTTATATCTCAAAATTGAAGATAAAGCTCAGTTTAACAACAATGCATAACTTTTGAAGGAGAGCTCGGATTTCAAAATTAAGTTGATTTTCGTGTTCTTTTGAAGGAGAGCTCGGATTTCAAAATTAAGTGTTCTACGGCATGCGAATCATTAAATGTATACATGATATTCGGTTGCTTGCTTTTCCTAAGAAGTTATCGCAAGTTATATCTCAAAATTGAAGATAAAGCTCAGTTTAACAACAATGCATAACTTTTGAAGGAGAGCTCGGATTTCAAAATTAAGTTGATTTTCGTGCTCTACGGCATGCGAACCATTAAATGTATACATGATATTCGGTTGCTTGCTTTTCCTAAGAAGTTATCGCAAGTTATATCTCAAAATTGAAGATAAAGCTCAGTTTAACAACAATGCATAACTTTTGAAGGAGAGCTCGGATTTCAAAATTAAGTTGATTTTCGTGTTCTACGGCATGCGAACCATTAAATGTATACATGATATTCGGTTGCTTGCTTTTCCTAAGAAGTTATCGCAAGTTATATCTCAAAATTGAAGATAAAGCTCAGTTTAACAACAATGCATAACTTTTGAAGGAGAGCTCGGATTTCAAAATTAAGTTGATTTTCGTGTTCTACGGCATGCGAACCATTAAATGTATACATGATATTCGATTGCTTGCTTTTCCTAAGAAGTTATCGCAAGTTATATCTCAAAATTGAAGATAAAGCTCAGTTTAACAACAATGCATAACTTTTGAAGGAGAGCTCGGATTTCAAAATTAAGTTGATTTTCGTGTTCTACGGCATGCGAACCATTAAATGTATACATGATATTCGGTTGCTTGCTTTTCCTGAAAAGTTATCGCAAGTTATATCTCAAAATTGAAGATAAAGCTCAGTTTAACAACAATGCATAACTTTTGAAGGAGAGCTCGGATTTCAAAATTAAGTTGATTTTCGTGTTCTACGGCATGCGAACCATTAAATGTATACATGATATTCGGTTGCTTGCTTTTCCTAAGAAGTTATCGCAAGTTATATCTCAAAATTGAAGATAAAGCTCAGTTTAACAACAATGCATAACTTTTGAAGGAGAGCTCGGATTTCAAAATTAAGTTGATTTTCGTGTTCTACGGCATGCGAATCATTAAATGTATACATGATATTCGGTTGCTTGCTTTTCCTAAGAAGTTATCGCAAGTTATATCTCAAAATTGAAGATAAAGCTCAGTTTAACAACAATGCATAACTTTTGAAGGAGAGCTCGGATTTCAAAATTAAGTTGATTTTCGTGTTCTACACGGCATGCGAACCATTAAATGTATACATGATATTCGGTTGCTTGCTTTTCCTAAGAAGTTATCGCAAGTTATATCTCAAAATTGAAGATAAAGCTCAGTTTAACAACAATGCATAACTTTTGAAGGAGAGCTCGGATTTCAAAATTAAGTTGATTTTCGTGTTCTACGGCATGCGAACCATTAAATGTATACATGATATTCGGTTGCTTGCTTTTCCTAAGAAGTTATCGCAAGTTATATCTCAAAATTGAAGATAAAGCTCAGTTTAACAACAATGCATAACTTTTGAAGGAGAGCTCGGATTTCAAAATTAAGTTGATTTTCGTGTTCTACGGCATGCGAACCATTAAATGTATACATGATATTCGGTTGCTTGCTTTTCCTAAGAAGTTATCGCAAGTTATATCTCAAAATTGAAGATAAAGCTCAGTTTAACAACAATGCATAACTTTTGAAGGAGAGCTCGGATTTCAAAATTAAGTTGATTTTCGTGTTCTACCGGCATGCGAACCATTAAATGTATACATGATATTCGGTTTGCTTGCTTTTCCTAAGAAGTTATCGCAAGTTATATCTCAAAATTGAAGATAAAGCTCAGTTTAAACAACAATGCATAACTTTTGAAGGAGAGCTCGGATTTCAAAATTAAGTTGATTTTCGTGTTCTACGGCATGCGAACCATTAAATGTATACATGATATTCGGTTGCTTGCTTTTCCTAAGAAGTTATCGCAAGTTATATCTCAAAATTGAAGATAAAGCTCAGTTTAACAACAATGCATAACTTTTGAAGGAGAGCTCGGATTTCAAAATTAAGTTGATTTTCGTGTTCTACGGCATGCGAACCATTAAATGTATACATGATATTCGGTTGCTTGCTTTTCCTAAGAAGTTATCGCAAGTTATATCTCAAAATTGAAGATAAAGCTCAGTTTAACAACAATGCATAACTTTTGAAGGAGAGCTCGGATTTCAAAATTAAGTTGATTTTCGTGTTCTACGGCATGCGAACCATTAAATGTATACATGATATTCGGTTGCTTGCTTTTCCTAAGAAGTTATCGCAAGTTATATCTCAAAATTGAAGATAAAGCTCAGTTTAACAACAATGCATAACTTTTGAAGGAGAGCTCGGATTTCAAAATTAAGTTGATTTTTCGTGTTCTACGGCATGCGAACCATTAAATGTATACATGATATTCGGTTGCTTGCTTTTCCCTAAGAAGTTATCGCAAGTTATATCTCAAAATTGAAGATAAAGCTCAGTTTAACAACAATGCATAACTTTTGAAGGAGAGCTCGGATTTCAAAATTAAGTTGATTTTCGTGTTCTACGGCATGCGAACCATTAAATGTATACATGATATTCGGTTGCTTGCTTTTCCTAAGAAGTTATCGCAAGTTATATCTCAAAATTGAAGATAAAGCTCAGTTTAACAACAATGCATAACTTTTGAAGGAGAGCTCGGATTTCAAATTAAGTTGATTTTCATGTTCTACCGGCATGCGAACCATTAAATGTATACATGATATTCGGTTTGCTTGCTTTTCCTAAGAAGTTATCGCAAGTTATATCTCAAAATTGAAGATAAAGCTCAGTTTAACCACCAATGCATAACTTTTGAAGGAGAGCCTCGGATTTCAAAATTAAGTTGATTTTCGTGCTCGAACCATTAAATGTATACATGATATTCGGTTGCTTGCTTTTCCTAAGAAGTTATCGCAAG